>JADBJO010021612.1:0-10000 GCA_016801955.1 Conus betulinus
TGAAATTAAAATATTAGTCATCCCCAATTTCTGGATTCTGGAAAGGGCACGATGATGTGGTGTAGAATCCATGGTGGAAATCTTTGTATGTGGTCGTAAAAATCACAAGGTTCATAATTACAATCTTGCATAATCAAGTCACCGCCATGAATTTGTAATGATGCGAAAAATGCTTTTGTTGATGGAACCAGACTTCTGAATCTGAGTTTAGAATTGTTATAATTTAGTGACTTTATCTTTCCGAAATGACACGTGTTTGTTCGCAGAAACAGATGGTCTATCTTCATATGCTGTACAAGTGTTAGTCGTCTCCTACTCTTGGACATATCTACACAATTCCAAAACAGTGTTCTAATAGTAATTTCTTTGATGAGATGAGATGAGAGAGAGAGCGGAGAGAGAGAGAGAGAGAGAGAGAGTGGTGTGTATCTGTGAGAAGTTTTATAAATTATTACCTAGAAAATGGGCACATTTTGTTGAATGTATCAGATATAAACAGTTCATAAGACTACTCTAATTTCCCCTGTCTGCTAGTATCAAACGGGACTGAAAATGAATGACTCATTTGATTCATGACACTGAGTTCGCCGATCTGCTATGACACAGGAAGAATAATCAGAGGTTGGTTAAAAAAGAACACACCTGTTGCTGTCCACAACGAATTGCACTTCGCTGGCACACTGGGTGCACACAAAAGCTTCATCGGTTGCCCCAGGACAGTCGTCTCTGAAGTCACACAGCAGACTGTAAGGGACGAACTCCCAGGACTCAGCACATGAGAAGTAGGGTAGTGCTGGTCCCTCAGCATGTCACACTTCACGCGGTAACCATTCTTCAGCCGTCACCAGGTTTCTGCAGACACTTTCTGCGTCACAGGCCAACATGGTGTGCGTCTTGTGCTGCAATGGACACGTCACGAGAGGAAAAACGTGACACAGTGGTGCTATTGTATACCACAAGGAACCGAGGGGGCGGGGATTTGTGGAAGAGATTTCACATAGATAAAATCTAGCTAAAAGCCTAGTGTCGAAACAATCTGAGAAAGCAAAGAGAAGGAACACATGACCGTAGGATATTTGTCCACATACGTCATTACCTTTTGGCTTACGATCCTCAGGGTGCCAGTAGTAAGCCACAGAACCTTCTTCCCAGTACCACGTGTTAATATACCTGGAACAGTATACTTTAAGTACACAGATATAATTTTGGACAGCTTCAGTCGTAAGCCTGAATGTAAAGTTTTGCGTGTTTTCTTAGTTTGATACTCTCTCTCTCTCTCTCTCTCTCTCTCTCTCTCTCTCTCTCTATATATATATATATATATATATATATATATATCTATATATATATATATATGTATGTATGTATGTTCCACACACACACACACACACACACACACACACACACACACACACACACACACACACACACAGATATATATCTATCTATCTATCTATCTATCTCTCTCTCTCTCTCTCTCTCTCTCTATCTCTCTCTCTCTCTTCTCTCTCTCTCTATATATATATATATATATATATTGTAGAAGTGTTTGAAGTGCTCCGGATACTTTCCGCCTTTTCCTTCGTTTCCTTGAGGTCTGATAGCTGGCAAACAAGCTGTATATTGCCTGACCCCACCCATGCTTTTGCACATCTTAGACGAGTATCTTTGGCTTCGTTTCTGCCTGTTGGTGTGGGTTTAGAGGATTTTCAGGTCCTCTGAAATATGCCTTCACCTGTTCTAGCTTGTGTCTTACCTGTATTGTAGGAAGGTCAAGCAGGTATGGTATAGTCTCAATTGATGTGTCTTATGTAAATCCCCAAACTCAGTCTCATTGCTTCGTTTTGAATTCTTTCTAACTTGTGAATATTGCTTTTGGACAGTGTTGTAGGCCTTAGTTCGTCATTGATCCCACTGAGTACGACTGCGTGATGCAGTTGGTAGGGATGGCCCTGTTCAGTGCCTTTGCTTTCATGGCAGAAAGGCTTTTTCTTGCATGTAAAGGACAACACCACCATCTTTTTTCACTGCATCCCTGATAACATCACTCATTCCAACGGTGAAAGATCAGTGCTGGCAAAAGGTCTCAAACTGATCCCAATTTAACCCACTACGAACAAACACCAAGACCACGATGATGCCATTTGTTTTTCTTCAGGAAGCTATGGTGGTTTCATGAAAATGTATCCTAGCCCAAACCACTGATAGCTCAGACATTTTCATCCACCTTTTCCAGGCCTCGATCCTCCACCAACCATCCTTCCACAAATTCAGTCAAACTTTGTATTAACGAAGTGCAGAAAAAGAAATATCCAAAAGGAAATTCGAACCTGGTCATCAATCCTGCATCTCATTAGAAGAACGGAAAGTTCTTGAATCACCAAGACAATGACAGGATGTTATCATTAAATCAGTAGACAAGGGCAACGCAGTTGCGGTTTGACACAAATAGCTGTACACATATAAGTAATGTTTGCAGAGCAGAAATAAATCATGAATGTTTACTGACTTTGTGCATATATTATCATCTATATGATTATAGCCCTCTAGAACTCTTACTATGTTATCCAGTTAAGTCCGGTAAATTGTACAGAACCTTAGAAAATGTCACTTGCATTATATGCTCAGCTTCTCTCATATGCTCTCTCTTTCTCTTCTCTCTCTCTCTCTCTCTCTCTCTCTCTCTCTCATCTCTCTCTCTCAGCCTACCAGTTATGTACTTGAGCCTCCTGTCTTCAGAAGGTAAACTGGTTTTACATTAAAAAAAAAAAAAAACCGCTGTCCATACAGAAAACAGACAACTGTCTGACAACAATTTGAAAACATTTCCAGTCCTCACGCTGGCGGACTTAAGGCCCTTACCTTTTTCTGCACAAACGGCCACCTAGCCAACAACACCATAAGACAGATCCAAGTCCAGATGTGCAAATGATACATAAATGATGGCCTGGGAGCCACTTCCATGTCGGAAGAAGATCTCCCTAATTCCTAAATTTTAATCTGACCCTTCATTCATCCATTACATTTTTTTACGTGCACATTTAAAAATCAGTCACTTTCCTTTGACATCTTCATTTGTCTTAAAGACAGATATTCATACATCAGTTTTCTACAAGCCCACTGACACACATTCATACGTGGACTATGCATCTTTTCCACAACCCATAATAAGACACACTATTCCATACTCGGAATTTCTCCGGCTGAGCTGAGTCTGCTCAGACAATTAACATTTCACTCTGCATGCAGCCAAAATGTTTTTCACCAACCGTGAATATCCCAGTACTGTTGGCAATGATGCTATCAGCCGCAAAACAGCTGTGTCAGAATAATTGCCTTGGAAGCCCAACATTCAGATGAAACAGGACCCATGTCCTCTTTCACCAACACACAATTTCATCATCATCTTAAGTCCACTGACATACAGCAGAAGAATATAAAGATCATGGAGTGTGTTTTCTGTTCAATGACCGGTGGTTTGTTCACCACACTCCGGAGGAGATAACGTCCATTTATCGAATTTGTAGCACTCACACAGAGCATGGTTTTGGGGGTAAAACCTAGGTGCAGTGGTAGACTGACCTCCTTGAGTGGCAGATAATAACAAGCTTGAATATGTAGTCAACTGAGCAGTCAGCCCAGGCAGCTGAATCATTTTTGTTGTCTTGAAAAGGTTGAGTTACCTGAATGAGTGAGAGTGTGACGAAGGCAAATTGTGGCAAATGAGGCAAAATGATTGTTCCTTTTCCCTCTACTTCTTTGGAAGAACAGACTCGCCTCAGTCTAAAGGCAGTCATTTGAATCTCTAACCTACTACTCTTAACAAGTGAGATACAGCGAGGTATTCAAAGCTGCGACCTATCTAGGGAATCCTGGGCATTTAATGCCTAATTCTGTAACTCATCCATTTTTTTTAACGAATTTGATGTCTGTCACCGCCTTTCTCCACAAAAAATTGAAATGAAACCAGATACCGTGGCGAAGTGGTTAGCGTCACGGACTCCCGGCTGGGAGGTTGTGGGTTTAAATCCCATCAGAGTCATGTGGGTTTTTTCTGCCCCATCCGGCTCCTACACAGAGTTGAGTTTGCTGCGGACTCATTTGGGAAGACTGGGACCACACAATCGAGTTTCATCCACTTAATGGATGCGTTCTGAGAGTGTTGCTCAATTCCTGACCAACCTTGCAGGTGCCTGTATCTCTCGGGCCTGGTTGACGCCGGAATATATTATGAAAGGAAGCGTCGAGTACAGCCCTGTCATGTAGTCTCAGACCGAAATGGAAATCCGTAGCATCATCTTAATCATCCTCATTCTCATCGATCAGCATTTTAAAAAAAATGTCTCAAATTCTGTGGCCCTTCATGCCTTGCTCTCATGGTGACTTCAGTTTTGATGTCTTCTCCACGTCTGTGGCCTTGGTTTGGTTCCGTCGGGGTCACTGGTATCGGCGAGTCCATGGGGGTCTGTCGTTGGACGGACGTGGTGGCGCCCTCCGAGGGAGAGCTCACTCACGCCGGCTCCGCGACTAAGCAATTATTGTCGTCAGTAGGGGGCTTAGTATGTGGTGTCCTGCGTATTTTAGCTCAGAACAGGCGCCACTGAACACCACCGAAGTGACTCGGCAGCAGTGCAGTGTTCTCTTGGGGGTTGCCTCTTGACGATCTGACATTGACTGCTCCCTGTGGATTGTCGGTGCCGTGGCTGCGGCGGGGCTGACCAGGCTGTGGTTGTGGATGGGGTGTCAGAATGAGCAGCATGTGTGCACTGCCTCTGAGGTGGCGCAGAACTTGGGTCAGCCAAAAAAAAAATTAAAATGAAAGATGGGATTCTTGCATGGTGCGCTCAATGTGTTGTCAGGGATTTAAAGATAAATGATGGGAATGGTTGAAGTGCAGAACGACTGGTTTGCATCTGTGATGGTGGATGAGGCCAGGTGTCCAGAAATGGTCGAACGGAATATGTGGGATATCTCACCTACCTAAATTATACCATACATTCTGCAGTGAGCATGATGTTCAATGTTGCGGCTCTGGCGGGAGAATGTGCGTTTTTATTTGAACAAGCCTTTGTGGCCATGTAGGATGGTGTCTGACTTGGTGAGAGGGGACAGATTTTGTAGTTGGGTTTTGAGGAATGGAAGATACCAGGCGACTCAGGTGCGTCAGTTGCTCAGTTTGGAGCAATAGATTTTTTAAGGTCTTTGTTGTACCTGAAAGTTAATCGTGGGTTTAGTCTCAAAAAACAACTTTGTGCTCTTCTACTATTTGTCAGTGGGACTTGAGATGACGACGACGACGATGATGATGATGATGATGATGATGATGATGATGATGATGAAAGCGTGTGTTAGAATACAGGCAGGGCGGGATTCTTCATTTCGTTAATACCACGTTCTCCCTCTCTGGTTGCGTATATTTCAGCCACTCTCACTATCGCAGTCTTGAGCCATCTGCCCAAAATGACGCAACACACACACACACACACACACACACACACACTGTCACAGGCACAATCAGCGCATCGGCCGCTTGTATAATGACGTAAGGGACTAGGATTACCTCCCTTATAGTTTGTTCGGTCAGTGAACTGTTCTCAGTCTCAAACAGAGGAGCCCCGACCACTGCCGCTGTCAGACGTGCTGCCGCTCGCTGTCCAGAGCTTTGATTTTTCTTTTAATCCCCCTGTATAAGGGATTATTGTATCACGGTGCCGCTCTGATGTGAGGCCTTGACCGGTACGAGGATCCACCCTGGTGAGCGCTGCGGGCTGTCCCTGAGCTGCCTCCCACTTCCCTGAGCGGTAGCAGCCGACATTTCCCCCCCCCCCCCCCCCCCCCCCCCCCCCCCCCCCCAGTCGCCTGGCGGTCTGCGGTCCTTCTTCTTCTTCTTCTTTTGAGAGCTGCGTTACCACCGGGCCAGCATCTTTCATCTCCCCCCTTGGTGCCTAGTCGCAGGAGTGGGCTACTTTTGACTCAGTGTGACCTTCTTTCTCCTCTGTGCACAGCACATGAGATTGGACTTTTTATCGTGGTGTGTTGTCTTCTGCGGTACGGACTACCGCCACGCTTCCTTCCCTCCTCACGGCAGGAATAAGGTCGGATTATATATTTCTTTCTAGTGTGTGTGTACAGGTTTTTCCTGACAGCGCCTTTCCAGAATTGGTCAAGGATTGCTTCGCAAGTTGCTTTTGTGTCATCAGCTTATATTTATCCTGTATACTATATTTTAGGTTTCAGGAAATCATTATTTTTCAGGATGAATCTGGAGCTCGTTTGTAATGTATGATGACATGCTTTGAGATAATGAATGTATTTCTGATTGTGTGAAGAATCAGGATTTTTTATATGTGTTTGGTAAAGGCCTGTGGGAGTTGTGAAATCTTTTGATGTTCTGTCATTGAGAGAGACCTATTAGTCAAATTAGCAATATACTGAAAGATTGACAATATACCTGTGTGTCTTTGACAGCAGAAATATATATAACTACCCTCTACATTTTATTGATGAGTCTTTCTGCTGAAAAGGAAGTGTTTTATCGTATTTGTTTTGAACCAGCAGGTGGATGGAATCTGCCTAGTGCCACTTGAGGGAGAGAATAATTTATTTGTTCACCCATTTGCTGGATGACATCCCTAGTAACTGTTATCACTAAGTAAGGGAAGCCGTCCTTTGCCCCCTCATCCTCATTGTGCACTAAATGTGTAAACTCCTCCATACCTGACTGGTCTGTTGTCGCAAGGTACGAGTGAGAGGAAGTGGAGTTAATACAAACAACATACACGCCTTCTGAACACACAAGAAGACAGACTACATATATTTCCACATGCACCTCTCACTTTCCCTTCCGTGACACACACACACACACACACACACACACACACACACACACACACACACAATGATAATAAAGGCACAGACAATGTTAGGTAGATACCCAAGGTCTGGCCACCTCGTTGGGCTAATGCGCAGGTCAGCCATCTACCGAGTCATAGCCATGAGACTCTCTTCTTAAATTCCCTCACCTTAGTCATTAAGCTTTAAATCATGCACAGCGTGGTCTCAAAACTTAGCAGATGCGATGTAGCGTTTATGGACAAGTCCACACACAAGGACACCTTAATGAAACTGAAAGTGAAATTGATTTATCTTTTGAGTTAAGATGCAATGTATCATTTATCTAAAAAAGAAAAAAAGGAAAACAAAAAGGGGGAAAAAAGGACCTCATCAAATTCTGATTGATTCCAGTCGTCATTTGAGTACTTCTCACACCAATCCAAAGATGTTTACGTGTATCGAAGCTTAATGCACCAGTAAAAGCGTATTGTAAAAGGTCTCTAATGGCAGTCCATTCTCGATACGTCTCCAAACTGACGAGAACAGCGTGATGTCTGCGACAGGCCACAGCAACAGTTTTCCAAATCCGAGGACTGTGTGTGTGTAGTCTTCTGAACATGTAGCATCTTCCCCCAGCTTCATGCTGTAAGATTTGGGGGAAAAAAAAGGAGGGGAAGCAGCGATTGAGAATTGCATGGCTCACACACTCCATACAAATAGTAACGCAAATGTGCGCATCCTTAGCATTTCTTTCCTACTCTACTTCAGAGAGAGAGAGAGAGAGAGAGAGAGAGAGAGAGTATTTACCATTACAAAATACTCATGGATGGGCCTTAGCTACAAATGATCCTTTTCTGCTTCATATCAAAGTGGGTTTTTTTTCATTTCTTTTTTTTTTTTTTTTTTTTTGCTGTCCCATCTTCTTTGACACCTCAGTGGCAGTGAACCCACGCCGCTCATTCCAACTCCCCATCTACAGCCACAGCCTGGTCAGTCCCACTGCAGCCCCACCACTGGCAATCCACCTGGAGCAGTCAAGATTACGTCACCAAGAGGCAACCCGCCGGAGGAGTCACTGCACTGCTGCCGAGTCACTCGGTGGTGTTCAGTAGCGCCTGTTCTGATCCAACATACGCAGGACACCACCTACTAAGCCTCCTGCTGACGACAATAATTGCTCAGTCGTGGAGCCAGTGTGAGTGAGCTCTCCCTCTGGAGGGGGCCACCACCACGTCCGTCCAACGACAGCTCCCACGGACTTGCCGATACTGGTGATCCCAACGGAACCAACCAAGGCCACAGGCGTGGAGAGGACATCGAAAACAGGTCACTATGATAGCAGGGCATGAAGGGCCACAAACCTTTAAAACTTTTTTTGTGTGCATGCTGATCGATGAGAATGAGGATGATGAAGATGATGCTATGGATTTCCATTCTGGTCTGAGACTACATGACCGGTCTGTACTCTACACTTCCTTTCATACTATATCCCATCAACCAGGCTCGAGAGATACAGACACCTGCAGTGCTGGTCAGGAAATTTGAGCGACACTCTCAGAGACGCATCCGTTAAGTGGATGAAACTCGACTGTGTGGTCCCAGTCTTCCCAACTGATCCTGTAGCAAATTCAACTCTGGGTAGGAGCTGATCGGGGCAGAAAAAAATCCAACATGACTCTGATGGGAATCGAACCCACGATCTCCCAGCCGAGAGTTTGCGACGCTTACGACTTTGCCATGGTGGCTGGTCATATCAAGTTTTGTCAAGCAGAGCAGCATTTCAAAGTCAATTCCCTCAAAGGAGCATCTGTAAAAAAAAAAAAAAAATGCTATGCAGCAGTAGTCTTAGTTCACCTCTTTTGCTGTCAAATGGGGACTGTAAGATCAGTTTTAATAGCTATTTTTGATCACCTTTTATATGGACACCAATGACCTTTCCAGTGCGTTTGTCCGCTGCAGAGCAACGCAGAATTACATGTATTTTTTTGGCATCTGCACAGTCCGCCTCATCACCTCTCTCATGCTTTTGATAACAATTTATTTATGTTCCAGTGAGGGTCGAAGAAATGAACGTGCAAAAAGAACATGTTTTGCATTGCATGAATGTATAGAACTTTTGCACCACTCTGTTTTGTTCCTAAAACTTAGATCTTAGATCTGAGAGCATGTTTACAAACCACCTACACGTAAGGCTGACATTTATGCAGACAAAAATCAGTTAGGCTTTTGTCATAGAGCTTTAGTCCTCACAGTTATGGTTGTTTTATATTCTTTCCAATTATGATTTAAGTCCAGAGCCATTTCGTTTCCATCCTGTGTTGTTTGTAGTCTGGGTAAGCACTAAGAGCCGTACCAGGGCTGTTGCAATGTTAAATCCGATTCCATGCATGTTTGTCAAAACGTTTACCCCATGTGTGCTATAAAAAGGAATAAAAGCTGGGTCTCTGCTCCTCACACAATGTTATATTAAGTGAATAAAGACAAATCATCCTTTTAGGAACGAAATAATCACCGTCTGATGAAAAATAAAATCTGAAATTACTGTACATAGAATCTGCTATTGGGTGCTTCTATGCTATGCCTGAAAATCTGACCATTCTGCAGGAACAAGTTTCATAATGAGTGGTTCATCACAAGGTGTACGTTATGTAGCCACCTCATGTGCTAAACGGTAAGAATATGTACAAAAAGTGTGGCATGCGTATAACCAGTGTCAGAACGTGTTGCATCGCCATCATGGTATACAGTCACATCTGTGCTGGCAACGAACTCATTCATGTTCGCTGGAAATATACATAATCAAGCACAATCAAAAACAACCAGCACGATTAAGAGTCGTCGGTGTGTTTAGATCGCTGAGAAAGTTCAATCACTTGCTCAAACGTTCAGTTTATTTGACACGGGGTGCGTTCATTAACATAAGAAGAAGCAAGCGGAAGTTGTGGGTGTGATGGGGGAGGGTGTCATCTTTAGTGTGTTTACTAACATCCGTCTTTTCAGCTTTTTAAAAGACTCATAGTCCCTGTATGTGTGTGCACCTACGTGGTGTTTCCAGGCACATGTTTCCAATGTTTCATAATTCAAGAAGGAATTACTGACATTTTGACGACTGGATTTTGGACTGGTTACATTTTTTCTCTTTTTTCCAGTTTGAGATGGCGTTTCC
>JADBJO010021612.1:15000-25000 GCA_016801955.1 Conus betulinus
TAGTCTATGTTGCTCACCTTGAGAGCTTATTATCCATAGCATCAGAACTCTTTTTCTTTTCGCAAAGCTATGAACTAGCTAAACCACACAGGAAAAATCAACATTTTTTTTCATCGTGAAGTTCATAACTAGTTAAGTCACAGAATAAAACATTTTTTTTTTCTGAAGATCACTTCCTTTAACACTCACTTCATCTATTCATGTTTTCCGAAATAATTTCGTTTTGCTACCCTATCGAGTCATAGGATAACAAAACACAACAAATACTTTTGTTTTCTAAACAAAACTTTCACAGCGCGCTGAGGAAATTTCAGTCTCTCCTAAACAGGAATACGGCTTCGATTTGCTAATAAATAAATATTGAATGATAAATACCTGACTGCCACCAAAAACAGATGGGAGTCCCTCTTCAGCTTCTGGGTAGTTACGTTGTCGGAATCACTGCAGAGACTGCCTAACCGTTTCAGCTCACCCGGCTTAAACAGTGCCCATGTGAGCAGCAGTCAGGTAAAACTTTCCAAACGGCTTCCAGACGACTACCTTCCGGTTAGCACTGTTGCATGAAAATTTGTGACTGGACGGAAAACAGTCCGTCACATACCTACATAAGTTTCTTAAGTGTGTCTAGAGCTTCTGGTATACATTTTGCCAGCATCTTTAACAATGCTTCATCATTTGTCTGCAAAATGATAGCTAAGGCTTCGGCTCTTGACTAGAATATGATCGAAGAGTCTGGATTTGTTTCTGATATTTCCATAAGTGGAACAAGTGAACAAAAAATATAACTTATCGTCTCTAATTGAAACATCATTACACTTTGGACATGAATCATCAATAGCAACATCATTTAGTTTGCATCTAATCCCCGTGTTTATTTCTGAATCTCGCAAGGATGCCTCCTTGCCACTGATTAGACACTAACTATAAATACTTTCCTTCTTCAAGTTATTTTTTAAGGATAGGGACCAGTAATATTTATCATGTTTTTCTACTTGGCTATGCCAGTTTTGTTCATACGGGAAAAACAATCTATTTTTGAATTCACACATGAAGACAGTTTCGTTTCCGACTCCTTGGCTTAACCACACTATTACAAACCCCTTCTCTAGTAACACTTTCTTTATCTTAAAGGCCCAGTTAATTTTTCTAACTCACATTGTTGCATCATCACGTCGTACGCTTCTCTGCTGAGTGTAGCAACTGATAATTGTGTTACTTTAACCAGTACCTTAAACACTTTACAGTACATCTGATGTACAGAGGGTATCTTCCTGTTTCACCCTAAGCTATTCTATTGGACGAGTAACTCGGAATATTCAGGAACCGTTTGATTTAATTTTGCCTGCTGCTTCTAGAATTGTACCTTTGCATATCACAAGAGCAGAATAACGTGGCACAAAGAAAACTCGAATACTTTGACTGCTCTGTCTTATTCATAAAGTAAAGGAACACGTGGGGCTTTAGAAGTATTCGAATAAATATGGCAACACATGCAGTGGTTTACCAGTAATTGGTGAGGTCAAGGACGTTGGTTGAAGTGGTAGAGACTTCAAAGGTGTACTGGCAGGCGGTGTGATATGTGGACGTATAATTGATGAAGTGAAGGAGGTCGTCTCTTGAGCAGGTGGCGACTCCCAGGCAATCGTCGATGTATCTCTTGAACAGGGTGGACACTGTTCCTTCGAATGCCCTGAGGGCTTGTTGTTTCACGTAGCCGCCAAACAGGTGTAGCTTGGACCCAGTTTTGTCCCCATGGCCACGCCTCTGGTCTGCTGGTAGTGTTTGTCTCCATGGCCACACACTCTGGTCTGCTGGTAGTGTTTGTCCCCATGGCCACACCTCTGGTCTGCTGGTAGTGGTTGTCTCCATGGCCACACCTCTGGTCTGCTGGTAGTGGTTGTCCCCATGGCCACACCTCTGGTCTGCTGGTAGTGGTTGTCCCCATGGCCACACCTCTAGTCTGCTGGTAGTGGTTGTCTCCATGGCCACACCTCTAGTCTGCTGGTAGTGGTTGTCCCCATGGCCACACCTCTGGTCTGCTGGTAGTGGTTGTCTCCATGGCCACACCTCTGGTCTGCTGGTAGTGGTTGTCCCCATGGCCACACCTCTGGTCTGCTGGTAGTGGTTGTCCCCATGGCCACACCTCTGATCTGCCGGTAGTGGTTGTCCCCATGGCCACACCTCTGGTCTGCCGGTAGTGGTTGTCTCCATGGCCACACCTCTGGTCTGCCGGTAGTGGTTGTCTCCATGGCCACACCTCTGGTCTGCTGGTAGTGGTTGTCTCCATGGCCACACCTCTAGTCTGCTGGTAGTGGTTGTCTCCATGGACACACCTCTGGTCTGCTGGTAGTGTTTGTCCCCATGGCCACACCTCTGGTCTGCTGGTAGTGGTTGTCCCCATGGCCACACCTCTGGTCTGCTGGTAGTGTTTGTCCCCATGGCCACACCTCTGGTCTGCTGGTAGTGTTTGTCCCCATGGCCACACCTCTAGTCTGCTGGTAGTGGTTGTCCCCATGGCCACACCTCTGGTCTGCTGGTAGTGTTTGTCCCCATGGCCACACCTCTAGTCTGCTGGTAGTGGTTGTCTCCATGGCCACACCTCTGGTCTGCTGGTAGTGTTTGTCCCCATGGCCACACCTCTAGTCTGCTGGTAGTGGTTGTCCCCATGGCCACACCTCTGGTCTGCTGGTAGTGGTTGTCCCCATGGCCACACCTCTGGTCTGCTGGTAGTGGTTGTCCCCATGGCCACACCTCTGGTCTGCTGGTAGTGGTTGTCCCCATGGCCACACCTCTAGTCTGCTGGTAGTGTTTGTCCCCATGGCCACACCTCTAGTCTGCTGGTAGTGGTTGTCTCCATGGCCACACCTCTGGTCTGCCGGTAGTGGTTGTCCCCATGGCCACACCTCTGGTCTGCCGGTAGTGTTTGTCCCCATGGCCACACCTCTGGTCTGCTGGTAGTGGTTGTCCCCATGGCCACACCTCTGGTCTGCTGGTAGTGGTTGTCCCCATGGCCACACCTCTGGTCTGCTGGTAGTGGTTGTCCCCATGGCCACACCTCTAGTCTGCTGGTAGTGTTTGTCCCCATGGCCACACCTCTAGTCTGCTGGTAGTGGTTGTCTCCATGGCCACACCTCTAGTCTGCTGGTAGTGGTTGTCTCCATGGCCACACCTCTAGTCTGCTGGTAGTGGTTGTCTCCATGGCCACGCCTCTGGTCTGCTGGTAGTGTTTGTCCCCATGGCCACACCTCTGGTCTGCTGGTAGTGGTTGTCCCCATGGCCACACCTCTGGTCTGCCGGTAGTGGTTGTCCCCATGGCCACACCTCTAGTCTGCTGGTAGTGGTTTGTCTCCATGGCCACACCTCTAGTCTGCTGGTAGTGGTTGTCTCCATGGCCACACCTCTGGTCTGCTGGTAGTGGTTGTCTCCATGGACACACCTCTGGTCTGCTGGTAGTGTTTGTCCCCATGGTTGTCTCCATGGCCACACCTCTGGTTGCTGCTGGTAGTGGTTGTCCCCATGGCCACACCTCTGGTCTGCTGGTAGTGGTTGTCTCCAAAAGCGAAAGAATTCAAGGTGAGCACGAGCTCTGCAAGCCGTAGAATGGTGGGCGCGTGGAGTCCACTGCTGGTGTTCTGCAGGAAGCGTTTGAGAGTCTGCAGTCCATCTCCATGAGGGATGCTTGCGTATAGAGATACTATGTCCATTGTGAAAAACCGTTCAGAGTTGTCCCCATCCTGGAATGAGAAACCATCAAGCAGCCGCAGTGCGTGGTTGGTGTCTTTGATGTAGGTTGGTAGTTTGGCCACAATGGGTTGAAAGATCCTGTCGAGTGTGTCCGAGATGAGCACAGTGGACAGTGGGGCAGGGGAATGCTGAGACTGTCGGTCTGCCTGGTGTGTTGGCTTTGTGGATCTTCGGCAAGAGGTGAAAGTTGGACTCTCTGGGTTCGTTGCAGATGCGTTGGTTGCCTCTGGAGGAAGGTGACCTGTGTTGATGGCAGTTTTGATGGTTTTTCAAACCAACATGATGTCCCGCTTTCGTCGTTGGTTTGGTGATCTGGCGGTAAGAGTCCATGTTGGGTACGTGTCTTCTGGCTTCCTCGAAATACAGGTCTTTTCTCCACACAACGACAGCCCCTCCCTTGTCTGCAGGCTTCTTCTTTTTCTTCTTCCTTCACAGCAACCACAATCAACTTGATGATTATTCTGTCACTTGTGCAAGGGGTCCCAGCAGAAAGAGAGAGAAAAAAAAAACACCTAAGCATGGCTTTTAATGGAAATTGGAGGCCCTTGACACAAACGTGTCCATGGTCTTGCCTCTCTTAATGTCCTGGGGCAGCTTACTCCAGTCCTTAATGGTACGAGGAAGGAACGTCTGCTGTCTGTACTGCGTTCTGCACTGCGGAATGGCAAACTGCTGATCGTTTACTGCGGCGTCGGCGCGGAGGTGCAGGACGCAGGCTGGCTCTGATGCCTTCTGCGCTGACCAGATCATTATGTATCTTAGATCACAATGTCCGAGCGTTGGCGGAGGTCCTCGAGGGCTTTGAGTTCAAGGGGGATCAAAGTGGAGTGTCTGAGTGGTTGAGGGCGTATCTGGAAACTCTGTTCCCGGCAGACCTTACTTTAGTGATCCAGTGCCGGGGAGTTCCCCACCTGCAGGAACTCGGCATGTCTCGGAAAGAGCTTAGCAAGGTTCTCGTCGTCAGTAGGCAGAGCGAATTCAGGGACAGACGCTTTGGGAAAATTGGCAGCAAGCCTCAGTCTCCGGAAAAATCGCTGGCTTAGGAGGGGACGTACACGCGGTTGGTGGTATGTTCGAGGGGATGAATTTCAGTCCCCGGGAAAGAACTAGGCGTTGATCGCTGAGCAAGTTTAGGTCCTGAGGAACGGTGACAACCAGATTGGAGGATGCATGATTAGGGGTGGGTGAGCAGTGTGTGCGCTGGGGTTGAAGACGTTCCACTTTCCGTCTTTATCTCCCATGCATGCTCTTGTGGAGTTGTTGGTCGGCTGTTCTCACAGTGTTGACGATGAAACTTGACATCTTCTGGTCAAGGAAGGTGTACATCTGGGCTCTTAAATGATTTGTCAGGTGAGACGTGCTTTCAACGTGTTGCGTGTAGGACCGAGTGGATGCCCACATCAGTCTCACCTCAGCATGTTGCAAGATCTTCCTGTTTGTGGAGCATTAGCGTTTATCATCCTGAGGCAGTGAATGATTTAGTTGGAATCTCTTTGGAGTGGTTTTGGAACAAATACATGAGCGCAGAAACACAATGTGGTTGGAGAAGCGAGTCATTGTAAGGGTGCTCCTCAGATATGCTACAGCAAGACTTTGGGGCATAGCGGGAAGTGTCCTGAGTTTGGCCAAGGCTGCACTGAAAAAAAGGAGAAGCGAGAAGCATAGTGAAGCTCACAAATAAACAGATAGCGCGGTTGCAGTCTATTCAAGGGCGAAATCCAGAGGAGAAGAAGAGGAAATCTTGAATGCTGAAATGCACTGTGCTTAGTTACTATTGAAATACTGATTTTGTTTTTCGCTTGTGTGTTTAGCAGACGGTTCTCGAGAACGGATTCCTCTGGAAGGACTTTTTTTTACGGGAATAAAGTCATCACTTCCAGAAAGATTCACCTTTTGGCCTTGAGGAGGAAATGCTGTTTATTTCCATGCAGATATGTGGTTAGAGAGCTCAGAAATATTAGTCTGATATTTTATGTTAGTGTTCAAATCAAATGCGACTTACTTTGGTTCGTTCCGGAGCTGCCCAAGTATTGTAGATTTATGAAGTGATAGGATGTGATCCGTGTTCTCTGGTGTTGGAGTCGAGGGGACTCGTCGGACCTGATGTGTTTGCTCAAGTTGTCTACTAGGCAGTGTAAGGAGCTAGGAGCCTGCAGTTGTGTGCCTGTGTGTAGCACGGGGCCCATGGTGACCAGAACGTGGATCGTGTGGTGGACTGTGGGGCGGTATGCTGTGTGTGACAAGGAGCTGTGGACTGTGGGGCGGTATGCTGTGTGTGACAAGGAGCTGTGGACTGTGTGTAGCACGGGGTCCATGGTGACCAGAACTTGGTCGTGTGGTGGACTGTGGGGTGGTATGCTGTGTGTGACATGGAGCTGTGGGCTGTATGTAGCACGGGGTCCATGGTGACCAGAACTTGGATCGTGTGGTGGACTGTGGGGCGGTATGCTGTGTGTGACATGGAGCTGTGGGCTGTATGTAGCACGGGGTCCATGGTGACCAGAACTTGGATCGTGTGTGGTGGACTGTGGGTTGGTATGCTGTGTGTGACAAGGAGCTGTGGACTGCAGACTGGGCTCTCACTAAGAACCTCAGTTGGCGCGGGTAAAAATTCACAGAAGTCGGGTAAGGAAACCCTATTTTTCTTTCGATTGTTTTCTGTTTTCATGAGAAATGGTGACTGGTGTTTTTTACTATGGTTGTGTGAATATAAATTACTACTAAACTGTGGTAACAGCTGCAAGTAATTTTGTTTCCGCTCTTGCTTTATGGAAACCAGTATGCTGCTTATCATGGAGATTTACAAAACTACACCTTGCATGAAGATAGCTATGTAATTGACTGTGCTGCAGTCAGTTGAAAATGGTAGCTGGGGGAACAATGTTGTTTGGCAAAGAACAGTTATTTTGCCTGATGGGGGGCAAATTTGTTCACCGTTTCATTAGTGAACTCGCTTTGCAGAGAAGGGTGGCTGTTGTAAAGCCTGTTTGGGGGCTGATGGTCTTTTTTTCTTCACCTGAGACCACTCAGTCAGGCGTGGGCAGTAGGGGGTGGTGTTAAGAGAAGGTCTGCAAACGAGTGACCGTCTGTCAACAGATCTTTCCCGGTAACCTCTCCCGTCTACTACAGTCAGGAATTGGTGTTTAGCTGGTGCTCTGCTGGGCACTGCCTGTAGACTGCCAGTCAAGACAGGGCAGGGAAGCAGCAGATGCCAATGAGGAATGGGATTCTTCCCCTGGTCCTGCAGATATGTGGAATCAATGCACTAACCACATCTTCCCTTACTACCCACCGGCCAATGATCCATCCTGTACACTGCAGTAGGTCTGTCTTCTAACTTCACAGCAATGCCGAGTGTAAATTAATTTGTGACCTTTCTTATGACTGCGTCATGACTTGGCTTCAGAGGGATTATGACACGCATCCGGTCCCAGCTCTGAACGGAATCACAACAAATTTCTTTTTCTCTATGTGGAATAGCTTTTCTTTAAAGAGAAGAAAAAAGTCTGCAAATGTGTATTGATGGTCGTATGTCTTTATCTGAATGAATCTAATTCTTGCAGAAGTTCATATATCTGTATGTAAGCATCATGCCAAATAGCATACGTAAACCACATCGACCCTTTTGGAGGTGTTTCTTTTCATATGTATAGAGGCCGCCTTTACTCCCGTCTGAGGAATCACACATTATTCAAATATGGACAGTACATTATCTCCCACATGTGGAGAACCCATCCTCCTTGTGGTGGTAAACTAGTTACGTTCACTGTGGCATATCCCTAACCATACATAAACTATAACATAGTTGTAGTAAGGGGTAGGGCATCTGGCACAATGGTTGGTGCGGACATCAGACGTTTAAGCTGCTTGTAGTTTAACGATCTTTGTTGAGGCACAGTCTGCACAACTGGAGAGATTCAGAGTTAGACATGCTGCGTAGTCTAAGTGCAAGTGTTCATCAGTGAATGTGTAGAAGATGGTGATTGAGAGTTTCCCGGTTTGTAAGAGACAGATGCAGACGCAGACACAGCTGTATATTCAAAAAAGCCATGGCCCTTTAGAAGGGGGTACATTAATAACGAACCACCAATTCATTGATATAGATCCATTTAACAAGCTGAACACTACATTTACTATCTTGACACATCATTTTCGCATTCTGACTGCTTTATACAAACACAGAGTAAACTGTTTAAAGGACTTTTCATTAACATAATCGGTTTGAAGAAACTTGGATTTCTTGGGTACTCGGGTGGAATCTATTGTTGTCTAACAGTATGTAGCTCAGGGCAAGACAGAACAAAATGAACTTCACTTTCACCATCTTTTGACAGAGCGGACATGTTAAGTTACAGTTATTCAAAGGTCTGTAACGATTACAATGTACACATATATCTGATACACCAAATTTGAATTTTTCGGCACAATATATATATATAATAGAGCAAGAGGCGGAGAAGTCTAGAGAGGCATTATCTGTGAGATTTTGTTCAGGCACTAAAGTCTAGAGAACTAACTACCCGTGAGATAAGTGTGTGTGTGTTTGTGTGTGTGTGTGTGTGTGTGTGTGTGTGTGTGTTTGTGTGTGTGTGTGTGTGTGTGTGTGTGTGTGTGTGTGTGTGTGTGTGGTAAGACAGATGGAGAGAGAGATAACGATAACGATAACGATAATTTATTCAAGAAAGGCCACAGCCCCATTTGAAGGGGGTATTGACATATAACTGATGTAACAACACATTACAAGCAATATAAACAAATTCAAGTCAGATAACTCCTCCTCTTAAAGGATTTATGCAAATAGGAAGCTAAATCACCAGTAACATTCTCATTTCTTGACGACAAAAGCAAGACAAGCCTAAAAAATGATGGACGTCGATAATATTTCAAAGGAATATATTTTTGTCTTAAGTCTGTAAGCAAAGGACAAACAAATAGAAAATGAAGTTCGTTCTCTGGGGCAGACTTGCACAATGGACATAAAAACATCTAATTCTGTATGAACATTGTAAACTTGTCTGTGTACAGCAATATCAGATACGCCGAATCTAAACTTAGTTAATGCAGATCTGACAAAACTATTAATATTCATCGACAGATACGTTTCCGCTTCCATTACCTGATTTGACTTTAGAAATCGAAACAAAGAAAATCTCTCGCTGTTTTTAATATGACTATTCCAGTCTTGCAAGTTACAATCAATTATTCTCTGCTTAAAACAAGCCAAAAATGTTTTAACACATCCAGCACTCTGTGTGTTCTCCCATACGCACGAGCTTAAACCAATAACTAATACATTTCACGTATGAATTTTCATAAATGGGATATTGCCGAGCTCACCATAAACCAAATCATTAGGGGTTCGTCTATCCACAAGCAAAAAAGCGTTTCATAGCAAATAAATGCAATTTTTCCATTTCGTGACCTTTATCCAATCCCCAAATCTCAGCGCCATACTGTACAATAGGCTGCACTTAGGCTTTAATCAATTACAAAAATAATTTAACCGAAAAACTTAAATTTATAAAGCAAGCTTAAAATAGCTATAACAGCACGCTTTCCTCTGCTAACAAGATCATGACAGGCAAACGTAAAGCTAAGTTTTGTTGAAAATATATGCCCAAGGACTTGTAGGCATTTACCACCGACATTTGCGAACTTCCATACGACCACCTTTCACGCGATGCTAAGAAACCACCCTTTCGAAAAAAACTATAATGTTTGATTTACCCATGTTTACTTTCAAATCCAGTCTACATGCTGCAGAATGCAGAGAGAGAGAGAGAGAGAGAGAGAGAGAGAGGAGAGAGAGAATGTCGAGTCACGTCAAATTAACAGTTTCTTTTCAAATTACATTGAACAGCCACATATTTGCTTGTTTGTTTGTTTGTTTTGATTATTTTCTTTGCAGAAGTTCCCCGTAAAAAGTAATAATAATAAAAGAAAAAGAAATAAAGAACAAAAAGAAAAGAAGAAACTGAAATAAAGGACATGAATCTGTTAGTCTGAAAAGGTAGTTTCAGTTACATGTACTACGTATATGGGCAGAAGAAAAGTGCGTACACGCATACCCTTCCTACTAAGCAGAACGTATATATAGGCTCAAGATTATGAGCGTGTTCGTAATAATACATATAGTTGATGCATTATCATACACACAAACATGCTTTCACACACACACACACACACACACACACACACACACACACACACACACACACACACACACACACATACATACACACACAAGAAGGCCAGC
>JADBJO010021613.1:0-7500 GCA_016801955.1 Conus betulinus
CGAACATTGACAGCCAGGCAACAGAACAACACTTTTTTTTTGTTTTATGCTGCCTGAGCCATCAGACAAACATATAATAATCGCAAGGACATCGAATAGTCGGCACGCCAACCACAAGGCGTACACACAAAATATATGTATATATTAATATTTCAAATACGCCAAACAGGGCGCACGACACAAAAATATATATATAAACAATTCGCTATTATCGCTGCTGGTTCCAACGACGATGAAGGCGGCGCGACGACGACGACGACGACGACGAAGACGACGAAGACGACGAAGACGACGAGACGATGAAGAAGATGAAGACGACAACGTCTACAGCGTCAAGTCTGACACAGAACTTGCAGAACGTCAGAGCTGTGGCTCAAAGAAAAAAAAAAAAACACTAGCACTCACGGCGTCTCTGCCGGCGACAGGGTGACAGTCTCACACAGGAGCTGTGGCTCACACACACAGAAGCACAGAACGCAGCGACGGCCTCGCCAACAGGTCGCTGGTTCAAAACTCGGGAGCGGCGCGCTCTGGCTTTTGGCAGCAGCAGCGGCGTCTCCAGCCCAACTGGCTCAGCGGGTAGTCGGGTCCGGGCGCGCAGTGGCAGGTAGGGCAGTTTGTCGGCACTCAGGCCGACCTCTCCACACCGTCACACGGAGGAGAAGGGGGTAGACACATCTACGAACCCCTGACCCTCACACAGTAGCAGCCAGTCCCCCTCAGTCCAGGGAACACATCTACCTGGGGGAAACTGATTAACTACCTTGATTATCATGGCTACTACTCATTGCAATCACGACTACATTCATATTCATTAGCCACATCATATTCCACTTGAGACAAACATCAGCATATTCCTTCTTCAAACACAACATTCCCTTTTCCGGAATCATAATACTACAACATTCCCTTTTCCGGAATCACAGCACTACACAGGAAAGGATTTCAATATAAACCTTTCAGAGTCTAGTTTTCCAAATTGGGGAAAGGATTCCCACCTAGACCCTCTTCAATAAACCATGAATACAATTCATTACACACACTTAATGATTACTTTTCATCAAACTATAAATGTCTTTCGTCATGTCACAAATATTCATTTCTTCTTCTTGTATAATGACAAGAATGTTCATTTCAATTCATACAATCACCAGATTTTAAAGTTTTTTTGTTTTTTTTTTTTTTTTTTCAAAAGATTCATCTACTTCATACATGTAAGGAAAGATTTCCACACACTCTTGTTTACCAACACACAACTATTCAATATTCATATCAAGAGTGAATTGAATAAATACTCATCCACATCAAAACCAAAACACATATATCAAGTCTCTGTCGCTCACTCTGGGAGCTTATTATCCATAGCATCAAAACTCTCCCTCTTCTCGCAAACCACATTAGAATAAGACCTTTTTTCATCATGAAGTTCATAACTAGTTAAAGTCATAGAATAAACGAAACCTTTTTTTTTTTCTGAAGACCACTTCCTTTAACACTCACTTCATCTATTCATTTTTCCGACAGCATTTCGTTTTGTTACCCTATCAAGTCATAGGATAACAGAACACAACAAAATTTTTTCTTTTCTAAACAAACCTTCACAAGTGCGCTGAGGAAGTTTCAGTCGCTCCTAAACGGGAATTACGGTTTCGGTTTACTAACAAATAAATATTGAATGATAAATACCTGACTGCCAAAAAAAACAAAAAAAAAAAAAAACAGCTGGGTCCCTCTTCGGCCTTCTGGAATGCTGCGGAGCCGGAATCACTGCAGAGACTGCCTAACCGGTTCAGCTCACCCGGTTTTAACGGTGCGCAGGTGAGTAGCATACTCCCCCACCTCAAAAAAAAAAAAAAAAAAAAAAAAAAAAAAAAAAGAAAAAAAGAAAACAATGACCGAATTGTTTTTTGAAGAAGAAGTAAACAAACAGCAGAAACACAAACCCAGAAATCACACATCGACACGACGGAAAAAGAAGCCGCTCGTGGAAGCAGGTCATGGAATCCTTCCATGAACTCATACACAACAGAATCGTCCCAGTGAACTCTGAATCCCTTTGACATGCTAGCTTGTTGCTGACATCACTGACAGCCTCTCCTACCCACACAGGGTAGAGACTACACATATCTACTGACCCACTTGGTCAGCCTCTCCATACCCCAACAGGGTAGAGACAATGGCTGGGCATGGGCTGCACCCCACACCTAGATGGCAATGCACATACAATGTCTACTGACCACTCGGTCAGCCTCTCCATACCCACACAGGGTAGAGACCACACATGTCTACTGACCACTCTGGTCAGCCTCTCCATACCACACAGGGGTACAGACAACACATGTCTACTGACCACTCGGTCAGCCTCTCCATACCCCAACAGGGTAGAGACAATGGCTAAACATTTCCACTCAATACTACTGTACGCCTTCTCACGATTCAGCAGCAACTTTCGACTAGCAAACACGACTGGGTGAAGAAAATCATCATTCTCCTGAAGCAATACAGCACCCAAACCCAACAGAACTAGCATCAGTCCTGAGAACAAAAGGATTACGCAATCTAGGTAACAACACACAGGTGCAGAAGACAAGATTCCCTGAATCTTCCTCAAAGCTACAGCACATCAGGAGGAGTAAAAAAAATAGACCTGAAATCAACGCAGAAACGACACGTTAAATCTTTCTTCCTGACGAACACAACTGGAGATGCATACGGACTATTCGATGGCTCAATAATACCAAGATTCAACATGATACCAATCTCTCTCTCTCAACAACCTCCTTTTGCAGAAAAGGGTGTATAACATTTCTTTCTAACAGGGACATCTGTTGTAAGAGGGATCTGTAATAGTACATCACCTGAGAATGAACCTGACTTGGGAGTCGAAATATCCTGAAAATCAAAGATTGTACGCAACACCCGGGTACTTTTTTCAGACAAAGTACAATCAAACTGTACAGAACGAACATCTCAACTGGCATAGAAGACGCCATCGGAACAGTTAAAGTTGGAATGGGTTAAACGTCATCACAGTCCTTGAACAGATGTCCCTGTTAGAAAGAAATGTTATACACCCTTTTCTGCAAAAGGAGGTTGTTGAAAAGAGAGAGAGAGAGAGAGAGAGAGAGAGAGAGAGAGAGAGAGAGAGAGAGAGAGAGAGAGAGAGAGAGAGAGATTGGTGTTCATGTTGATACATCACAGTCCTGGACGACGCCAACTCTACGAACCACTTCACAAACAGTACAAACAGACTCCAGGGAGGGATCCACAGAAGGACCAACTCCAGAAGAACACTCAAGAGAAACCTGTCCCTGCTCACAAGCCAAGGATGCTATCTCTGACCAAGGCACTGAAGTACC
Organism: Conus betulinus; assembly: GCA_016801955.1. Taxonomy (NCBI): domain Eukaryota; kingdom Metazoa; phylum Mollusca; class Gastropoda; order Neogastropoda; family Conidae; genus Conus; species Conus betulinus. The sequence goes on from JADBJO010021613.1 coordinate 3,360, forward strand.
ATGTGAAAGAACGACTGTAGGTACAACATCAGAAGTAGACACAGCAGACACATCAGAAGACGTTAACTGAAAGCAAGATTTCAATGACTCATCCTGCTGTTTTGAACAAGGTCAGAACGGGAAATGTTCAGATCATCAGGGATCTGACACAAAGGCTTTTTGTCCCAAACATGCGTATCTCTAGCCCTCGTAACGGTGGCTAAAGAGAAAGGTTCGCCCGATAAATCACTAAACTCATCGCTCACAGAAACTCTCAGGAATATTACCCACAATGAGATCTGCGACAGGACTGTCTAGGACACAGCAGGTAGATCACCCTCAAAGTGAGGACAACTGACAGAAACTGTAGCTCGTGGGAATTCATCCACACGTCCTCCAAAAGAAAACACAGCTCACTGTAGTGAGCATCACCTAGCATCTGGCTACCGGAAACTAGTCTCTTGCGCACACCACAGATGGTAGCACCAGTGTCACGCAATACAGAACTTAGAGTGCCATTAACAGAACCAGATTCTAAGTTATAGACTTTCTGACCAGCCTAGAGAACGAGCATGGGTTTCGAACCTGAACAGATAGCTATCAATATCATCCGTTTTTTCTTTAAAGGGAGGTAATTTGGTAAAGGTTGGACGAGGGGCGTTAGACCTGGTATGCTCGCACTTTGACTGTCCTCACCTGAAATTATACTTTGGCGAGAAATTGTAACTGTATTCTCTTAGTTTCTTCCATCTCGTGTGCTCTCTTGTTTCTTCTCTCTCTTTTCTAATCTTTTAGTTTCCTCTTGCACTCTTTTAGTTTCCTCTATCTCGTTAATTTTTTTAACTCCTCTCTTTTAGTTTCCTCTTCTGCCTGCATTCGCTTTACGTTTATTCTTTCTTCTCTTTCTAAATCTTGCGTAATGCATCTTTCAACATAGTCTAATAAAGCCTGCTCTTCAAGACCAAATGCCTTACCACGTTGTAAGTATTTAGTGAAAATTTATCCTCGTCCACAGAAGACGTATCGAAACACTAAATCAGTGGACCAAATACAATCAAAAGAAAGTTTAAACACTATGTCCACTGAAATATATTTCAAAGGGGGGGTTATTATTTTTTCACACAAACATTTATATCTATCACACTTAAAACAACTACGACTAATTTTGAAAGGAACGAAACGACAGTAATAACAGAAGTTTACGGGTTTGGGGAACGCACTTAGCAATCAATGATAGGTAATAACAAATGCATCAATCAGTGACAGCAATAATGAACAAACATATGCAGAAAATCAACAAGGAATAAACATAGGCACAAACCAATCAACAATGAATAAACATATGCAGAAATCAATCAGTGATCACTACACATATGCACATATGAATCAATACAGTCTTGTCTTCTTATTTTATTTTTTATTTTGGGGAAAAAGGGGGTTATATTTTTTTGAAATGGCCCAGGCAGCCAACCATACACACAGTCATTCAAGAGAAAGAACCCTAAGAACGCTATGGGAACAACTCAATCCCCAAGCGAAAAGGTAGAAATAGTAAGTAATTAGAAGGGTGGTGACAAAAGGGAATCAAACTAAAGCCCACAGACGATAAAGAACTAGGCCCTCTTATCTCCAGAATCTATACAAAGGAGATACCCCGTTACGCTGGAGACGTCAAACCAAGTTAAACAAAAACAGTCATTCAACAATACAAAACAATCAATTCTCTCAAAAAAAAAGTCTGTAGACGTGTCCTAACTTAATAACTGGGGACACTACAAGGGGTCACAAAAGAAATCCTAACCCTACCAAAATTTTGAAGGTAAATGCGAAAGGCTCTATGGGGTCACCAGATGTTTACGGATGGAATGGGTGGTGTCCGCAGGTGTCCGACTGTCTGACTCACACACAGAAATTATGGATGCATAAACGACTTTTCTAAATCACATACACACACCCACTCACCCGAACATTGACAGCCAGGCAACAGAACAACATTTTATTTTGTTTTATGCTGCCTGAGCCATCAGACAAACATATAATAATCGCAAGGACATCGAAAGTCGGCACGCCAACCACAAGGCGTACAAACAAACTATATGTATACATTAATATTTCAAATACGCCAAACAGGGCGCACGACACAAAATATATCTATAAACAATTCGCTATTATCGCTGCTGGTTTTTCAACGATGATGAAGGCAGCGACGACGATGACGAAACGATGAAGATAACGAAGACGACCAGACGACGAAGATGAAGACGTCAACGTCTACAGCGTCCAGTCTGACACAGAACTTGTAGAACGTCAGAGCTGTGGCTGAAAAAAAAAAAAAAAAAAAAAAAAAAAAAAAAAAAAAATAGCACTCACGGCGTCTCTTTGCCAGCCACAGGGTGACAGTCTCACACAGGAGCTGTGGCTCACACACACACACACACACACACAGAAGCACAGAACGCTGCAACGGCCTCGCCAAAAGGTCGCTGGATCAAAACTCGGGAGCAGCGCTCTGGCTTGGGGAGCAGTAGCATCTCCAGCCCAACTGGCTCAGCGGGTAGTCGGTCCCGCGCGCAGTGGCAGGTAGGGCAGTTTGTCGGCACTCAGACCGACCTCTCCACACCGTCACACGGTAGATAAGGGTTAGACACATCTACGAACCCCTGACCCTCACACAGTAGCAGCCATTCCCCCTCAGTCCAGGGAACACATCTACCTGGGGGAAACGGATTAACTACCTTGATTATCATGGCTACTACTCATTGCAATCACGACTACATTCATATTCATTAGCCACATCATATTCCACTTGAGACAAACATCAGCATATTTCTTCTTCAACACAAAATTCCCTTTTCCGGAATCATATAATACTACAACATTCCCTTTTCCGGAATCACAGCACTACACAGGAAAGGATTTCAATATAAACCTTTCAGAGTCTAGTTTTCCAAAAATTGGGGAAAGGTTTCCCACCTAGACCCTCTTCAATAAACCATGAAAACAATTCATTGCACACACTTAATGATTACTTTTCACCAAAGTATAAATGTCTTTTGTGTCATGCCACAAATATTCATTTCTTCTTCTTGTATAATGACAAGAATATTCATTTCAATTCTACAATCACCAGATTTAAAAAGTTTTTTTTTTTTTTTCCCAAAGATTCATCTACTTCAATACATGGAAAGGAAAGATTTCCACACACTCTTGTTTACCAACACAACCATTCAATATTCATATAAGAGTGAATTGAATACTCATCCACATCAAAACCAAAACATACATATATCAAGTCTCTGTTGCTCACTCTGGGAGCTTATTAACCATAGCATCAAATGTCTCCCTCTTCTCGCAAACCACTTTAGAATAAGACCTTTTTTTCATCATGAAGTTCATACTAGTTAAGTCATAGAATAAACAAAACCTTTTTTTTTTTCTGAAGACCACTTCCTTTAACACTCACTTCATCTATTCATGTTTTCCGACAGCATTTCGTTTTGTTACCTATCAAGTCATAGGATAACAGAACACAACAAAAAATACAAATCCTTCACAAGTGCGCTGAGGAAGTTTCAGTCGCTCCTAAACGGGATTACGTTTTGGTTTGCTAACAAATAAATATTAAATGATAAATACCTGACTGCCACAAAAAAAAAAAAAAAAAAAAAAAAACAGCTGGGTCCCTCTTCGGCCTTCTGAATGCTGCGTTAGCCGGAATCACTGCAGAGACTGCCTAACCGGTTCAGCTCACCCGGCTTTAACGGTGCGCAGGTGAGTAGCAGTCAGGTAAACTTTTCAACCGGCTTCCGGAGGACTACCTTCCGGTTAGCACGGTTGCATGAAAAAATTTGTGACCGGACGGGAAACGGTCCGTCACGTGTGTGTGTGTGTGTGTGTGTGTGTGTGTGTGTGTGTGTGTGTGTGTGTGTGTGTGTGTGTGTGTGTGTGAGTGCAGAGAGGCAGGTGTGGGGTAAGTGTATACAACAATATGCTTTTGTATTTGTTTTTCAAATGACATTCACATTCAACAAATCAACCATAAGTTCGATGTCCTGGGGAACAATGTGGAAAAGAACGATCCGCAGTATGCTGTTTTACTAAGGTTGAAAATAATGCAGTGGAGCCTTTTTTTCCCCCATAGCGCGCTGAATCAAAGGACAAT
>JADBJO010021613.1:15000-20000 GCA_016801955.1 Conus betulinus
AGTTAAACATTCACAAATAATGGTTTGTACACTGATCATTTCGCAGTGAAATCCACATGGTTTAATTTTTAGTATGCGATGTGTTATTCAGTTTTATACCGATTCCTTAGTTTCCTTATAAAATGCACTTACTTGTGGTAGACTGTTTCGTACTTTACAAGTGTATATATAGTATTTTGTGAAGAGAATCATAAAATAAAAGATCACATCACCAGAAATCGCTGCATCATTACCAAATAGTGTCAACGACTCGTACATTTTGTGCATTCATTCATCTTTCTTTCATTAAATCATAGAGATTATTCCGGAATAATTGTACATGACACTTCCAGAACGCATAATCAATACTATCTTTACACTCTCCACAGAAGTCACATCTGTCATTATTGTTTACACCAATTTCCTTTAATATGATATTTTATAGACATTTATGCATTATTTTTAGCTGAAACCACTGGAATTCCACATCCTGTATCTCGTGTGCGTATTAAAAAAAAAAAAAATTCCAGTCATTGGATGTTGAGAGCTTGGCATCTCAGTGTTCGCAGCATTTAGGCGTTACGTTATTTGCAATCGATATATCATAATATCATCTACAACCTTTGTGAACTGCAAACAGTTGTTTAAGACACAATGATGAGTTTTGGTATATGTATTGTTGTTTATATTAATGCCAGACTTTTTTGCATAGTCAAGTATTACAGATCTGTAACCAGCGTGTGTAAGGAAATTGATATCAATATCATACTTATCCTTGAAACGTCAGTAAATGAGAGGACTGTCCATTGTCATCAAAGAAATGGGCAACACAAAACATGTTTTTTGTTATGCAGTACTTGTGAGATGTTACATTTCCTTCTGATTCGAAACCACTTGTTGTAGCATAAAGGTTCGGCAAGAAGTTCAGCAGAATTTTTTAAGGAATGCATTTGTAGTAAAACACCTTATATGCCTCAAGAACTTTTGACCAAAACTAATTGTATTCAGTGAATTTTTAGACAAACTCTGGTCCATACTTATCAATAAGTTCCCACTTGGGAACGTTATGCTGAGAAGAATTTTCCATTTATTTTTGTTTTCTCAGCTTTACGAATCCATGAAGTTTTAAAGATAAGACAAATGTTTTCAAATCATGAAGGCTAGTAGTGCTCCCATTTTGTACACTATTGTCTAGATGGCTATTGTCTGATTTTGTTTGGTTTCCTGTTCCAAATAAATTTATAACAATTTGTTGACACGTTGAAAAAAATATGTCAGGTGGGTTTGGTAAAAGGAGCCAGAGATGAGTCAGCTTTGAAAGGATTATAGATTTTAATATTGCAACTCTGCCAAGAGGTACGTTTGAACCCATATTTGAACAGATACTTTACTTCTGCTATTTTTTTTTTCTGAGTAATTAACTTCAAGACATCCCTTTTAAATCATTAGTGAACCAAATACCTAACACATGAAATTTCGGCGGATTCCAGTTTAAACCTAAACGTTCCATATAACGAGCTGTGGAATTTTTGCGACTCCCTAGCCAAATCACACTAGTTTTGCCTGAGTTCATATGGAGCCCTGAGACAGAATTGAACCTGTCAAGTACATCTATGCAAGTTTCAAAAGATTTCTGTCTCCTACCAGTAAAAATTCAGTTCTGAAATTTTGTAGGTATGTTCTTTATGGGTTACGGATCATGCCCAATGCACGTTACTAACGGCTATAACGGATATATAACGGTTTTTTGTATATAAAATATGTTAGAAAGTACTTGGCCGATCCTTCGGAAAATTTGAAAGTATGTTCATTATGGGTCACGGATCTTGGCCGATGTTTTGTTTACCGTTATAGCCGTTATTAACGGGCTCTACGGTTTTTTTTTTTTTCCCTTTTTATGGAATATTTCAGAAAGTACTTGGCCGATCTTTCTGGGAATTTGTAGATATGTTCATGATTGGTCACGAATCATGCCCAATGTTTTATTTAACCGTTGTGACCGTTACCAACGGCTATAACAGCCCATAACAGCTTTCTTCTTTATGGAACATCTCAGAAAGTACATGGCCGATCTTTTCTGAAAATGTGTAGGTATGTTCATTAGGGTCACAGATGGTGGCCTATGTTTACCAGAATAGCTGTTGCTAACGGCTAGAACGGGCCGAGCCGTTTTCTCTTTATGGAATATCTCACACGTTCAAGATAAACTGGGAGTACGTTTATTTGCTTTGTATTTTGTCTGCATTGGTACTGCAATGTAGTGGTCGTTTGGGGTGTTTGCTTGTCACTATAGTTAGTATGTGGGAAGGTTGTTTTTGTTGACACTGTAATTCATGTATACAAAATCTGTTTTTTCGTGTTGTTGCTGCTGCTTTTACAGAGTCGTGTATGTATTGGCAGGGTAGTGATGCTGTCGGTGCCAGAAATAAATGTAGGACGGCGTCAGCACAACCTCTTTTTTACCTTCATTTGGTTGACGGACATAATGTCCTACGTCAATGGCACCTTCAACATCGCCATCTACTACAGTATGGGGTTACGTTACAGACAGACCTTCTGGAAACTGATGGGCAGGAGACAGAAGACAGCCTGCCGCTATTGGTAGCAGATGACTGCAAATGTTGTTACTCCTATGAGTTTGTTCTCATATATGGCTGGTGGACACAAGTATAGCCGTGAGCATTGCATAGCAGCTCGGCATCCAGTGTTGTGTGACAGGTGCCATGTTGTAAGTGATGACCATGCAAATTGCACCTCTCCCCTTCTTCTCCTTCATGATCTCGAAAAGCCAGTGTTAAAGTGAACTACATCACGCACAATCATATATTCATGATTTCAGCCTGGTGGCCATCCAGTTTGAAAGAAAATTAGAAAATAAAAAGATCTACCACCCAGGAACAAACACACGAGCTTTGCATGATATTTCAAATCAATACATGCTTTGGTATAAAAAACAGCTGGCCAAACAAAATACAAAGGTGCAGACAACAACAGTATCGACGAACGAGCAGACACGAATAGTATCAATCGCAACAGACAGAAGCTGGTCCGAAAATAACCGAACAAAATAAAGACATGAGAATGAAATTGATGCCAGTTCAGCACATTGATATATCTCCCGTGGATTGTCAGAGTAAATGCGCTAGCCTGAGTTTTTCTGTATGTCTATCTCTCCGTCTATCCCCCTCTCCCCCACTCCCGCACCCCCTTCCACACACACACACACAAAAACATGAGAGCAATGATTGCGGCTGGCCACAAGCTAACGGGACGTCGACAGTCAACAACAACAAAATCCCTCGTAGCATTTCTCAAAAGCTGTACACTTGTATAGTAAGGAAACGCGCCTCGCTGTAAATCCCCGTCAAAGGCCACCCTCTGCAGAGTGGAGAGTAGGCTGGAGGTCTGAGGGACAGACTACAGTCCTGGAGGCATACGATGTGTTAGACGAGTTACCAGACCTTTAGCCTCTTGCACGTGATTGATGCTGTGTGGCTGGTGGTTTCTACAGCTGCTCGCCGTCGTCTTCACGGTAATGAACAATAAATTCAGGTTTAACATCCACACTCACATAGAGTCAAGCCATCATGGCAGTCAGGGATAACCATCCCTCGAAATTTAGAAAAGAGAATCTATTGTACGTACCCGCATCACACCACCAGAACGACAACACGTTAAGATGTGTAGTTAAGAGGGTACTCTTTGTCGCGCATTAGTGTGACCTGACGTGCAAACATTCGACTTCAAATTCTGTGCTGTCTAGAATCATTATAGTACCCTTGGTTATTTCCTTTTTTTCAAGAGGGTGTGGAGAGGGGACGTCGAGCAGTAAAAAAAAATAATAATCATCTACAGCAGGGAGATTTTTCTGTGGTAATTTAAAGATAGTTCTTTAAAGCAAGGTTGCGTGTTGGTTGGTGTGAATTAACAGATTGTTTTGTGCCCTCGTGGCTTGAAACAGGAGGTTTGCTCACCTGTGCTTTTTACGCTCTTTATAAACGAGCTGACGAAAGATGTGCTTGAACCTGGTCACCATGGTGTTCAGCTGACGCGGGTTTTATTCAAATACTAACCCCCCCATTTGCTGATGATGTTGCACTAATATCTGATAGAGTTACTGGTCTTCAGACACCATTGAATATTTTGTCTCATGCAGTTAAACGTCTTGATCTCATTGTAAATATAGAAAAATCAAACGCTGTCATTTTTTTTCGGAATGGGGGATACCATGCCTTAAGGGAAAGATTTTTTTTTTATATATAATAACGAGTTTAAAATTGTGAATACGTACAAATACCTTGGTGTTTGACCCCAGGCAGGGAGCCGGAATAGCTCAGTTGGTAAAGCGCCGGACTCGTAATCTTGGTGATCCTGGGGTTGCGGGTTCGAACCTCTGCCGGGGCGTTTCGGTACAGGGGATTTTTTTCCCTCGGAGTTAACATTGGTTCTGACTCCATTTGCCATACAGTCCTTCGAATGAGACTATAACCGAGGTTCCGTGTGTGAACGCACGTATAACACCTTGCACACAAGTAAAATCCCAACACCAACATTCGGAAGAGTAGGTCAGTCTGGCCGTCGGTATGGATGACACGTTACACATAGCATGCACCCTGCGTGAGAAATGGAAAGGATGAAGGAAGCAAGGAAATGAGTGATCGATATTGAACGATACTGACTGGATGACACGGGAAACGACTGAGTGAAGCGCCAGCTGGCAGCTCTTCAGTCGGCACTACCCAGGTAGGCAGCCCGTTGTGTAAACGAGTGTTGATTGTAAAGCGCTTAGAGCTTAATCTCTAGCCGAGAAAAGGCGCTATACAAGTATTCATTATTATTATTATTTATTATTATTATTATTATTATTATTATTTACTTGTCAACAGGGGATTGTGAGGTCTGGTGCTGGACGTCACACTCACTGAGGAAAGTGAAGTGCAACTCGATTACCTCTCCTTTCGAGGTGTACTATTGCCGCAGTGATGCTTAACATCACTGCATATGGCCTATGCTGCATAACT
>JADBJO010021613.1:25000-29272 GCA_016801955.1 Conus betulinus
GTGTTCTACTGTGGTCGTGTCCGTGTGGTTTTGAACTTGTGTTGTTTATATTCGTTGGATTTAGCAGCCCATGGATAAATTACTATAGCCTTGTCGCTTTCCAAATATCAGGTTAGTACATTCTTTCAGTTATTTTCACTTTAGTTGTAGTTTTCCCTGTTTCTTTTCAGCCTGTGACCTTGTCGTACCCTGTCCCGTGGGTCTTGTTGACACTTGACTCATAAACATGTGCCTAGATTGCCTGTTGACCAGATGAGTCTCTTGATGGTCATATCTCTCGTGTAGAAACAAAGCAACAGAGGGTAACTGTCGGAAACGAAACCAACCTCCTCCTGACACCCCCTCAATAAGTGAAGACTGCAAGACATGAATACTATGTGCCCCCCCCCCCCTGCCCCCACCTAGCCTAACCTTCATATCCAACCCAGAGGAACTTAGTCTAATCCCCACCTAACTAAAACCCCTACCTTACACACCACACACACACACACACACACACACACACACACACACACACACACACACACACATTCACATATGCACACACACACACGCTCGCACGCATACACGCACACGCTCTCTATTTTATATATATATATATATATATATATATATATATATATATATATATATATATATATATATATATATATATATATATATAAACATTTCTTGAATGAACAGATGTGTACATAAAAAAAAACTTATTGAACTGAAGCAACAAAAAGCAAATGCTTATAATGTGCTCCGTGCTCTCTATCTTGAACCACCACTCTGAACACGTGGACGTGCTGGTTCAATACCGCCGATCGGTGACAGCATCTAAACAAATACTCGTTGTTGCTGTATGAACTGTAAAATATGTGATATAAAAGCTCCTTCTCGTGTTAAGAGAAACAAAGTATGTCTCATGTATCGGTGGAAAACTAACGCCTTTCTCACTAAGTATACCAAAAACATTGGTTGCATCTGTGGACACAAAATCACTAATGATCATATCTTATTTTGTAATGATTTAAAGCGGTTTGTCACTATACTCTCTCAACATACTATCAATGAGATTTTTGTTTCACCGACGTTATCATACAACTTTTTGATCATCAGCTAACAATCCGATTGGTAACCATTTATAGTTAAGTTATTTTACCTTGGATTTGTAACGCATTCATATATTTAAGCATTTGCAACTCTTTATTGTTATTACTATTTCGGTTTTTTTTTTTTTTCTGAGGGGGGTGGGGGGTGTCTAAAATTACAAGGTGAAAAGACATTAAAATGTATGCATATGTATCTAAGTATATGTGTATTGGTCAGTCTAAACGATGCATGTGTATAGCCTACGTTTTACTTATTCTATGAGGATCCCACAGCAATTCAAGTAATACATTTTTTTTCGAAAACATATTTGTAAATCTGTTACAAATATTATACTTACTACTATTATCAACATCATTATTACACTTTACAATATTTCTGATATTCCAACCTTCCACTTTCCCACCCTCTTATAGCATCACTATTTTTTTTCTTTGTGCTGATCGATGAGAAGGAGGATGATAAAGATGATGTTGCTGAGAGTTCCATTTCGGTCTGAAACATCATGGCAGGGCTGTACTCTACGCTTCCTTTCATAATATAATCCGGCGGTCACCAGGCCCGAGAGATACAGACACCTGCACTGTTGGACAGGGAATTTGAGCAAACACTCTCACAGGCGCATCCATTAAGTGGATGAAACTCGACTGTGCGGTCCCAGTCTTCCAAACTGAACCCGTAGCAAACTCAACACTGGGTAGAAGCCGGTCGGGGCAGAAAAATCCTACATGACTCTGATAGAATTGAACCCACGACCTCAAAGCCAATAGTCCGTGACGCTAACCACTTCGCCACAGCGGCTGGTATAGCATTACTGTTATTACTATATGGTTACACTCATGTTTGTTGCTAAAAGTATCAAAATACCGGAAGCCGGAATAGCTGTTGGTAGAGCGCCTGACTGACTCGCAATCTTGGTGATCCTGGGGTTGCGGGTTCGAACCTCCGCCGGGGCGTTTCGGTACAGGGGGATTTTTCCCTCGGAGTTAACATTGGTTCTGACTCCATGTCCCATACAGTCCTTCGAATGAGACTATAAGCCGAGGTTCCGTGTGTGAACGTACGCATAACATCTTGCACACACGTAAAATCCCATCACCAACGTTCGGAAGAGTAGGCCATTTTGGCCGTCGGTATGGATGACACGTGACACATAGCATGCACCCTGAGTGAGAAATGGAAAGAATGAAGGAAGTAAGGAAAATGAATGATCGATATTGAACGATACTGACTGGATGACACGGGAAACGACTGAATGAAGCGCCAGCTGGCAGCTCTTCAGTCGGCACTACCCAGGTAGGTAGCCCGTTGTGTAAACGAGTGTTGATTGTAAAGCGCTTAGAGCTTGGCGTCTAGCCGAGAATAGGCGCTATATAAGTATTCATTATCATTACCATCACCTAGTTTAATCATTCATATACCTATCAGATTCCATCCCGTTTTGTAATGTGTATCTTCCTTCCCCTCTTTGTTCTTCCTGTCCTTTCCCCTTCCTCTCTCTCTTTTTCTTCCTCCTTTCTCTTATGATCAGTATCAGTACTATTATTATCATTACTATATTGATATTAATTGAATCTGTTTTTTGCCGTTACTTTTTATAATTAGTATTATTATTACATTACTGTAACTATTGGTAACATCATTGTTATAATTATTATTAATACCAGTGTTAGTATTGATATACCCATCATTACCATCATCATCACCATTGTCATCGCCACAAATCTTGTTACCACGATAGTCAGGTTGTTCAACAATCCTCTAACCCCTCCTTTTTCTCCCATGCTACAACATCACCTAAAGTGGTACCAATCATCTTTTTTTTCTTATATTTTTTATCATCATCATTATTACATCATTATTATTGTTGCTATAAGTATTATCATCATTACTAGTTCGACTCAGATTGTCTCCTTCCCGACAGCTTCGTTTTCATTCTACGCCCATCTTATGGCAACCTGGATGAAGGTAGATGATTGCTCGTTTTTTTTCGTTGTCCTGAGTGTTGTGTACCCTGCTTAAAGAAGACCTAAGAGGTCGAAACGCGTCGTGTTTTTGTCATGCGATTCGTTTGTCTACGTTTTCCCGCAGAGCTTTATTAATACTTCTTGAAATGTGTTTAGATTTCCGCCAGCAACCGCCTCACTTTGTTATTCATGTTTGTATGTGCATCCAAAAAATAAACTAACGTCCTTGGTGTATCTATTCCTGATGAATTCCATTTGACATCATACTTGTTTTGTTTGGTAGCATACCTTTGACATATTTTGATTAAAAAAAAATCCGAGTCAGTGAAAAGTTAGGATTACAGTTTTGTTCGTCTCTTTGTTTTGATCATATTGACCATAGGACTGATTCAATGGAGTGTACACAAGACCTTAAATTGACAAGATAGCTCATGGGATTAAAGTACAAGACAATGATTCCTCTTTGCTGAAAACAAAACATTTCTCCTCGTCTGAAACGCGTTTTCAGTGATTTAACAAAACAAAAGTTCTTTTTTTTTTCCAGGTCAGTTTTACCTAGATAACCAGAAAGCCATTGATTTTCTTGATGATTTTGTATACGGTCTTGGCCTTCCACTGACGTCGGTCGTAGTGGTGGTGGTGACAACAGCAGTGACTTTAATCAAACTCCGCCAGGCAGCAGAGTGGAGGGCTGGCACCTCCTCCAGTAGCAGTGTGTGTGTGTGTGTGTGTGTGTGTGTGTGTGTGTGTGTGTGTGTGTGTGTGTGTGTGTGTGTGTGTGTGTGTGTGTGTGTGTGTTTTAAAAGATTTTAAAACTTCCTTTTACCATACTATTTTAACAGATGTTGCTCCCCCAGGGGTTTGAGCACTTTAAACGCACCCTGTAGAACTGACTGGAGTAGAAACCAGAAACGGTAAAATACAAAAATAAAAACAACAGTCGGTTCATGTCTCAGACTTGTATTTTTAACAAATTTTCGCTGTCAACAGCTTCATCAGGCCAAGGTACAATGATAAAAGCCTCACATCAAGTAAAATGGCATACCGTTGATGGTGAACTCCTATTCAGGTAAACCAGGTAAATCAGGTAAAAAGAGGTCACGCGCGCGCGCGCGCGCGCGCGCACACACATACACACAAGCGCGCGCGCGCACGCGCACAAGCACACACACTCGTATGCACGCACACAACTTCCCCCCTCCCATACACA
>JADBJO010021614.1:0-20000 GCA_016801955.1 Conus betulinus
TCACCACCTCTCTTGTAACATGAACACAGAATGTGCAGATGAGAGAGATGAAACAGGACAGTGTCCCTTTCAGCAGCCCCGCGTGCAACGGGCTGGTAGCCCTCTGTGACCATTGTTACCAGTTTTTGTTGAGAGTTTACGAGGATTTGTTGGTGACAAAACAGACATCAACAAGAGAGCTGATGACTATTGTTTGTCACAGGGGGGTATGCTGAGTTTGCCATGGTGTGATTTCATGTGGCTTTCTACTGTTAGAAACATGATAAAAGTACATGACAGAAGACTGCGATTTCTCTTGATCGGTTATATATGTCCTTGATATGACAACGTCGAGTGCTTACTCACTTAGCGTGGTCCACGAAGATAGAACAGTCTTCCACCATTCAGTTGACCTTCCAAGAATATTTGGAATGCAATCGAGGAAGCAATGTTTCTGGACTGAATTCTTTGAACGCTTATGGTATGGCTCATGTGACGATTCTCAACACTTTTCAGATGGTGCAATTTGTCAGTTCACAGAAAATAAGACTAAAGAATACCCTTTCCATTTGCAGGTGATTTCTTTGAACAGCATGGAAGTTTCGCTGCTAACGAAGCATCAGCTCTGGACGAAATGCTCTGATGGTCATTTAACTAGCATGCTTCTTGTGTGTGGTTCCAATCGTTACAAAGTGTGTGATGGGGAACAAACATCCCCATGCCGTTTCGCGGGTCAGCTGGCACACAAGGACAATTTGCATTCCTGGAACAAGAACAACTCTTTCATTCCTACATATAAATGTGACGATGGTTTATCAGCGCTTTCATATACCCTGGCGTGTGACTTTATATCTGATTGTCCAGATGGGAGCGACGAATCTTTTTGTAAACGACCACCTTGTGTCGACATGTTTACTTGTGTCAATGGTCAGTGTCTTTCCTTTGTTCTAGTGTGTGATCATATTTTCCATTGCAGAGACAATCAGATGAAAATAACTGTAACAGATGTGGATTTGACTTCCAGCCCTCTGTACATGTTCCGTCTCCCGTCCTTATTCGGTTTAATGGCGTCAATCAGTTCCTTTCAATCCCAATGAACTCCAGTGAGGTCTGCCCTGACAGCCATTACCGTTGTCCCAGGGGAGTACAATGACTGCCTGCCTGTCTACACAAGATGTAATGGAATGTACGACTGTCTGGAGCACCAGGATGAACAGCAATGTGACGTCCTGACATGTCCAGGACTTTACCGATGCAGACTTTTCCAAATATGTCTACACAGTGACCATATGTGTGACGGCTGGTCTCACTGTCCAGTGAATGATGATGAATTATGGTGCAACACAAGCTGTCCTGTCAGCAGCTGTCTTTGTCAAGGTCACACCTTTCGGTGTTTTCAACCTTTTACAGCAGTCCTTTTCCATGAGGTGCGCTATCTTGACGTCACAGGTTCGGGTATGACAGTGACTGACGTCAATAATAATTCCCTTCTTATCGGTGCAGTTTTTGCGTATTGTACCATAACCCTTTTGCCCATGTAAAACTGGTAAATTTGAGGTTTCTTGATCTCAGCAATAACCAGCTACGTCACGTCAGCCTGACTGCTGTTCTCAATTTAGAAAATCTTCAGGTACTGTCACTTTCAAACAACCCTCTTGCCTCATTCCACACTGATCTCCCCTCCGTTGACCAGCAGAATGCACTCAAGGTCGTAGATCTTTCAAGAACCACACTGGAAATATTTGACGCTGGACTCTGGTCCCCATTTCCACACATACAGTTACTGAATTTAACTTTCACTTCAGTTCACACAATCAGCTCAGCTGGTTTCCAGGTCACACCACAGTTGAGTGAACTTCACATGGATGGTAGTCCTGTTAAAACGTTCCCGCCTGACATAGTTCGTCATCTTACCAATCTGCGTTTAATATCCACGGACAACTTTAAGCTCTGCTGCAGTGAAATGCTCCCCAGGAACGTTTGATTGCATCAGCTTGTGTTGCTCCTAAAGATGAAGTTTCTTCTTGTGGAGATTTGTTGCAGTCATGGACATTTCGCGGGGGGGTTGTATGGTTCATCGCCTTTCTGTCAGTAACTGGTAACATCTTCTGCTGCTGTGCACGTGCTTTTTCAAGGAGTATGACGTCTTCAACGGGATTCAGTGTCTTTGTCATCAATCTTACTCTAGCTGACTTTATGATGGGAATCTATGTAGCCGTAATTGGAGTGGCCGATGAAGTATTTCGAGGCAATTACCTCCACAACCATGACTTGTGGAAAAGCAGCGTAATGTGTAAGGGGCTGGCTTTTTGTCTCTCTTTTCTAGTGAGGTATCAGCTCTGATTATCGGGCTTATCACTCTGGATCGCTTCATCGTCTTCGCTTTCCCTTCAGCACCTTGCAGTTCCAAAGGGCATCAGCTGCTGCAGCCCTGTCTGTTCGCCTGGCTCATTGGTGGCATCTTAGCCCTGTTCCCTTTACTTCCTGTCGCATCGCACTGGGAATTATACGGTCAGACAGGGCATTTGCATCCCTTTACCAGTTACAAGGAAAGAGTTTTCCAGGGAAAGCTTATTCTTTCAGCATTTTTACTATAGTTAATTTCTTTGTCTTTTTATTGGTCGCCGCTGGTCAGGTTTGTATCTACTGGTCGATACAAGACAATGCTTTGAAAGTTAACTCTACGAAAGTGTCCCGTGACACGACCATAGCCCGGAGGTTGATCACGGTTGCAGTAACGGATTTCTATTGCTGGTTTCCCATTGGACTGTGTGGAATACTGGCATCGGTTGGCACTCCTGTTCCTGGAGAAGTGAACGTGGTCCTAGCAATATTCATTTTACCTTTGAATTCTGCTGTAAATCCATTTTTGTACACGTTCAATGTCCTAGCTGAAAAGAGGAGAAAGGGCAATGAAGCCAGTCTTCTAAAATGGCTTGAATGTCATCATAATCTGATTCTTAATTAAGATATTACTTGACTAGTTAGTGTACTTTATGGGTGAATTCCTGTTTTGTGTATAACATAAAGACGTGTGTGTGTGTGTGTGTGTGTGTGTGTGTGTGTGTGTGTGTGTGTGTGTGTGTGTGTGTGTGTGTGTGATCCACTTCCTGACTTAGCGTAGAGATATCATACCTCTTGTAGCAGACGTTGTGGGTTGTGAGTTGTACCCCATGGAAGAGTAATGTTGCTGCTATCATCATGCGCATTAACAGTTTGTATACATAAAGAGAAGAAGAAAAGGGCCACTGATCCTGACCACACGATCACAAGTCTGAAAACTGAGTTAGTCTTTGAAACTGTACACTTCGTTCTACAGTCTGGCCATAACAGAAACTTTAGGACTGAATCGGATATTGTTCTCTCTTTCTTTTTTACTCGTTGTTGAAAACGAAGTGTACTGATTCGTTGCTGTGGCTAGAACTGGGGTTCCATTCTGCCACTTGACTCTCTGTTGACATTGTGCTAGAAGTCTTGTTGACTTGAAGTGGCAAGGCTGTCCAACATGCCTTGTGTTTGCGATTTTTCATTGCGATTTACGATTGATGAAATGTCACTACCTGGTGGTCAGTGTGGAAAAGAACGTTTCAAATTTACGTGGCTGACAAATGAGATGTTACAGACGACAGAAACTTCCCTGGCAACTTCGTTGTGCTGGATTTCAAATGTGACAGATCAACACCCTAGATGATGGAGAAATATGCGTACATGCATTAATTGCTCTTAATAAACTTCTGCCGCACAAAAGAATAAGATATCTGAGAGTCATCTGCTTTGTCCGATGACACCAAGGAAAGGGAAACGACTCTGCTGTTCATGATATGCTAAATCCAACCAGCAGTAACTTGCAGCGTTTGGATCTCAGCAAATCCACTTATTAGAGATTGATTGTCGACAAGATAGTAGGCAGTCTATTGAAAGCAAAACGCCTCAAGCAGAGAAAAGTCACATTACAGCAACTGCTTGAAACTGGACAAACATATGAGACTGCAGCTTCACACGTCAAAGTGATAATTGATGTCCTAACTTGGAGCGAAGGTGATGTAGGTGAGAGCTTGCTGCTACTATTTGTAACGCTTGACGGAAAACAGGACTAGAGGACATAAAGAGAAATCAAAAATTGGACGCAACTGTACATTTTGTTTCTGTGTGGTGAAACTGAACACCTTGCGAAAGAATTGTGTGTCCCGACACAGGTTGAAAAGTGAGAATCTACTTTCTTAAAAAGTGAACCATTTTGTACACATGTGTGAAGGTATGAATGTCAACGGTAATGAAAGTAAAGGGTTGAAGAGTATTGATGCTGCTGTTGTAATGCTGCTGCTGCTGCTGCTGCTGCTGCTGCTGCTGCTGCTGCTGCTGCTGATGATGATGATGATGATGATGATAACCACGCTTTTAAAGTATGAGAAAAAAATCACCAAAATCATTTATGTTGTTTAAGAAATTAAACCTTCAACGGGAATATTGACTAAGGCACCTGGGGAAGAGATGAAGGTGAAGAAATGGTCAAATACATCACAGGCGAATACCACATGAAAACACTAGCCTGCTTCACACAAAGGCAGCGGTGCGTGTTTGCTGGTTTTTTAATGTTAAGACTTTAACGCAAACTCCTGTCAAACCGTTCCGAAAAGAATCGCACAACACGATTTGTTGGCGAGAGAAAGGGAATCTCAGTAGTGGGCCCGGTGGCGGGAGCAAGGGATGCTGAGAGCTACAGGCAGGGACAGGGAGAGGGGCGGGCAAATTCAAAGCCAAATGTATTCAGAAAAACTGGAAGACACAGACACGCATATTCACCTGCATACTAAAAAGTGCAGAACCTGTTGTAGAATTACAGTGAAGATATTTCTATCCAGTATAGGGTCAGACACCAACGCAACGGTCTTAGGAATCTGGAACAATTGAAACAAACTCTAAACACATTTGGGAATGCTATTGTGGGTTTGGCCAAACTGAATGGGTACATTAAATTTAATTTGTTAATAGCACAAGACAAATGAAGCGGTGAAACGAAACGTTTTTAAATTCAACGACAAAGGGGTTTCTGTCACAACAACTGAAAAGCAAAATCTTTACAACACTGAGTTTCAATTGGGGATTCAATTAATTTGATCGTATGCTGCACTAGCACCCCCCCCCAACTCCCAACCCCTCTGCTACAACTTTCTTTCCAACGTCCTCCCTTCCCCTCCTGCTCCCCCTCTGGTTTTCCTTTTCCCTTCCCCCTTTCACCTGTTCCCCATCCACTTCAGTCTCCACCTCTTCACCAGTCCTCTCCATTTCGCCTCTACTCCTCTTCCTCTGCCTGCCCCCCCCCCCCCCCCTCCTCGCTGCTACCCGTTTCTCTCTTCTTCTCCCCCTGTCTCCATTCCCTTTCCTCCCTCTGGCCCTTTTCTCCCATCCTCTCCCCACCCTCTTCACCAGTCCTCTCCATTTCGCCTCTACTCCTCTTCCTCTGCCCCCCCCCCCCTACCCCCCGTTTCCCCTCTTCTCCTCCCCCTGTCTCCATTCCCCTTTCCTTCCTCTGGCCCTTTCCCCTTTTCTCCAATCCTCTTTCCCCCTACCCGCTTCTTCCAGCCCCTTTGAGTTTTCTGCACATAGCATCTGTGCGACGTAAATAGCGCCCCATGCAGATTTACTCACTTCTTCAACCCAGAATGCTGTAAAGTATGGGTTTCCTTACTCCCCCATACGTTCACCGCCTAGCGGTCACAATGGTATTGGTCAAGATTTAAACTTGAGACAATCCACAAAAATTTCTTTGATGGTGTTGTTGAAGAGCTATAGGATGTAGCGTTTCAGATCTCTTTCGTTTACTTCATGGGTGCACGAAGGTGAGGGCTGCTGTCATAACTACTCGCTGATTAAAAAGGAAGAGCTTAATCTGTCTCAAAACGTACTGTTTCTGATACTGTGGTGCGCCATATTAGCTCTCAGAGACGAAATGTAATGAGGCGATGAACTACAAAAGAAAAGCATTTGGCATAGATGTGGAGTGAGCAGCAGCCCCACCTGCAACATGGCATACATCTCTCTCGCCTCTATTCACACTGAAGATGTGATGCCATCCAAATAATTTCAAAGGTAAATCAAGCCGCAATACAAAGTTTGAAACACGCAGTCAGTGTTGTCAGCGTAAAGCAGGTAGTGTTCTCGATTTGTTTGATCAGAAAAGAACAAAACTGCACAAGCAGCATGTAGACTACACAATATGGCAGAACAACACACTAAAGTGTCACATGTTGAAGAAGACGACCCTCTTGGGAATGATGTTCAAGACATGAATCTGTTTCCGTCTCGATGGCAAAAATGGGATGAACAGAGAACAAAACAGCAACAACGACTCCAATTTATCGGCAGTTAGAGAAGAAAAAAAAAAAAACCGAAACGGTCTCGCTGTAATGTTGACGTGGCGAACGAGATCATCGATTATGAAAAAAGGCTGGGGTAGTTTTTGCTCCCATAAGGAAACCTAACACAGAGTAACTTTTATTCAAGACTGGCACAGCCTTTTAAACTTGAATAAAGTCAGACAAATGCAAAGACGAACAATCTAATAGTGGGGGGAAAAAACAAGTGCAGGCCAACAACTAAATTGTCTTCATAGTAATGACTTGGCAAAAACTTTGGACTTAAAAGGGGGGGGGGGGGGGGGGGGGGGGGGGGGGGGGGGGGGGGGGGGGGAATTAAGAAAATATATCAGATATGAAAACTCTTCACTGGCTGCATAAGGGAAACCATCGCAATCCCTTTTAAAAGGCAGATATATTTGTATTGCCTGCTCTGAGGCCTTTATATTTGTATTGCCTGCTCTGAGGCCTTTATATTTGTATTGCCTGCTCTGAGGCCTTTCGTCCGCTGGTCGGAAACTCATCAGGGAGACACGGCTGGTTGTATCTGCACTCCTGGCGTCAATAGATAGAGACACACCACAGTCATAATACCGTGGTGTTCTCACCACCAAGGGTGCAAAAAAGAATCCAAGCAGCACCCCCGAAGCAGCCAGCGAAGAGTATTAAAGGAAACCAAACGAAAGTGTGGGGAGAAAAAAAGTTGCTGAAAAAACTACAGATATTATGCAAATAGTATAAAATGTAGGGGGCATCTTTGAGCCTACGCTTGAGGATCCACCAAAGGATGCAAGGGAGATCAAAAGACAAACACAAAGACAGACAGAAACAATACAAATAACCTCGATTTAATCAAAACGAAATTGGAAATGAAATGAGCAGGGAACAGTAAACAACAAACAGTAAACAAGTGGGGTAGTTTTTGCTCCCATAAGGAAACCTAACACAGAGTAACTTTTAGTCAAGACTGGCACAGCCTTTTAAACTTGAATAAAGTCAGACAAATACAAAGACGAACAATCTAATAGTGGGGGGAAAAACAAGCGCAGGCCAACAACTAATTGTCTTCATAGTAATGACTTTGGCAAAACTTTGGACTTAAAGAGGGGGGGGGGGGGGGGGGGGGGGGGGGGGGGGGGGGGGGGGGGGGGGGGGGGGGGGGGCAGGAGTTGAAGATGTAAAATCGTCCGCTGGGTCGGAACTCACCAGGGAGACACGTCTGGTTGTATCTGCACTCCTGGTGTCAAATAGAGACACACCACAAGTCTATATTACCGTGTTGTGTTTTTTTTTTTTTGCACCCTTGGTGGTGAGAACACCACGGTATTATAGAAACAATCTAATCCTGCCACAGTTGAATTGGGATCAGGTCAAGACACCACTACTGTTTTATTACTAAGTCAAAGCAAACTGAAAATCAGATTCCAGGAAAATCAATGTAGAAAATGAAGAAAGTCGATTCATAAGTTTGAGTGTGACAGAATATCACAGACGCTAACATGCAAGACGTTCCTATTACTCGTTGATCCTAAATAATGGAGACACAAAAATTTTAAATGAAAAATAAAACAAACTAAGAGTCAAGTCAGAGTCAAGAACACTTTATTACCTCCAGAGAGAAATCAAGAGCGGTCATAAATATACAACAAATCACAAATCACGAATCACACCACCCATCCACCCACCCCCCACCCAATCACACACACAGAATAATATACGCACACACTTATGAAAACAAGCTTTGTGAACCGGATCTTATTGAAAGCTCGGTTTTGATTCAGGCGTTTGATGGAAATGGAACGGTTTTAGTTCTATTTTTGAATGTTACCGTTTGGAATCTTCTTCCAAGAGGGGTAGAACATGTGTTGAAAGAACATGAGAACTGTCGGCAGCAATGTTCACAGCTTTTTGTATGACAATATTTATACAGTTTATCTAGCTGGTTTTTCTTTTTCTTTTCTTTCTTTTTTTGCCAATAACCTTTCCATATGTATTCACCACAGCTTTTTGTATCACACGGCATTCATACAATTTATCTAGCTGTTCTTGGTTGGGTTTTCTTTCTCTCTTTTTTTTTTTTTTTTTTTTTTTTTTTTTTTTTTTGCCAAGAATATTCCCACATGTATTCCACACTCTATTCAGTTTCGACCTCATGACAGGGGAAAGCCCCCAATGATATCACACACACACCACACACACACACACACACACACACACACACACACACACACAGGCACACACGTACATAAAAGTGTCTAACAGACAACCACAAAAAACAACGAAACCCGAAGAAAACAGTACACAAACAATTGCATTTTCACAGGTAGTACACACACACACACACACCACCACACACCGCGCTGCGCGCGCACACACACACACACAACACACACACACACACACACACACACACACACACACACACACACACACACACACACCCAGAAACGTAAAATAAGCAGTTTACGGACTTCAAGCGCCCCCCGTCCTGTCCTCCACACAAGTATTTGACCACTCCAAGGTGAGCATCCTCACAAAAGTATAAACAATTTACGTTACCTCCAGCCATTTTTTTTTTTTTTCAATCAATGATGCAAAATCAGGAAAAAAAAACTGACTAGCATAGATCACTGTGTAACCCGGGTAGCAGTGTGGTGCTTGCCTCAATGTTTGTATTGAGGAAACGTCATCGAACTCAAAATTATGTTCTTTCTTTTTCCATAAAATGAAACCTGCAGTTTAACAACCACCAGAGCTTATTCTGCGACAGTTTTCAGTATAAGATAAGAAAATATCCCCTTCAAATTCATTATCTGACTTCAATCTAAGAGAAAAACTAGCTAAATCCCTAAATAGGTGGCTAGCTAAGTAGATGAATAATCTAACCATAACCATGCCACACACACACGTTCATTTCTGTTCCCCCCCCCCCCCCCCCCCCCCCCCCCCCCCCCCCCCCCCCCCCCCGAAAAAAATCGACGTTTTCTTTAATAATGTTTTTAAGCAGGCAGTCACAAGCCTTGCAGCAGGATGACTCTGAAAATGATGATCTGAACAGGGAGCTGAAGTCCAGAATCAGTCGCTTATGCTGTGTGTGGTGCAATGAGTGAATGCAAGTAACGGATGTGTGAAACACACACTTGCTCCACTGGATGGCTTTACACATTGTCACTGATGCACTTAACCACACGGGGTCAAGTAATTGGTCGACCGTCCCATTGATGACGGAAGAAGATGGGTGCACACCACCACAGAGTGAAATATATCAGCGATGTTACCCATTCAGAGTATCATTTCTGACTGAGTTACTGAAGCCTTTTCTTAGGTAAAACATGCTTAAATAAAAGCACTTAGACCTTTGCCGCTTTCATGTTGTTTATTTTTAATGTTTTTAGTGGTGTTTGCCCAATTATCAATGGGCTTACCTTTATAAAGTTTGTTAAGCAATTTCTTTTATTGCACTTTCGATCGTTTCAGTTTGTCCTTTTGGATTCCTTCTGCTATTCATGACTTTTTCCTCCTTCAATTTTCCAGTCTCATTACCCCCTCCTTCCCCCCTTTTTTTTCCTTTTTTTGCGATAATCTTGACCCAGTATTTACAATCGTCTACATGTGTGACGGAACATTTAGCAGAATTCTGTCATTCACGAATTTGAGGTGACAATGGAACCTATACAAAAGTAAGCAACACGATTTAGGGATCGCCATGATACAAGCATCTGTTGTTTAAAGTGAGGTTGGCACCAGAGATCTGTCAAAATTGCACTGCGTAGTAAGTTGTAAAAGTCAAAGAAACTTAACTGTCTACATTAAATTTTCCTGCAGAATTAATTGAAAAAGCACGACCACCGTTTAGAGAAAATAATCAGAAACCATCGCTGAAAATAGTCTGACCCTGTAATGTAATCTGGAAAATGTGTTTATCAGATGAAGAAGTAGATGTTAAAGGATTTCTTCTTTTGAAAAAGCAGGCTGGCCATCTTTAAAGCTGTGAAAAATTCAGAATTGCTCATTTGTACGTCAAAAGTCAAGAGTTATCTCGGAGTCTCGAATCTTAGCGCCAGATTCATCGGCGATTTGGACATATCATCTACGCAGCTAAGAAAAGCTCACAAGATCATCCCAGTCTGACAGATTTCTGGACCAGAAAGTTCATTCGACCTGTTGAAAGATAAACTCACAAAGGCAGAAATTCTGAGTTGCTCTGTGTTACTTACACATACCAGCAACTTAAACGCGTATCATGGCCGTGATGTTTGTTCAGTCAACGTCAGGGCTGTTTTTGACTCAAACCTAGGATGAAGGAAAATGAGTAACGTGCTGCAGTGGCAGATATATGACGTTGAAATGTCGCATCATGATCAAATCATTTAATGATTAAAAAGAACGGTGTGGAAGATAGGGTAGAAATGTACACAGCTTGCAAGTTCCAAGTTGAGTGCAAAGATGGCCCATACATCAGTATATCTGTCTCTCGTCTCCTCTCATTCTTGATCCTCTCAAAGTCTCCGGCTCCCAACTCCTCTCTCTGGTTTCACTATCGGGTTAAGAAAGGTCCTTACTCCCCTCCACGTCATCTCCTCTCCTCTCCCCTCCTCTCCCCCGAAAAGATCCCCCCCCTCCTCTCGTCACTTTCTCTCCAGTCCATCCTCGCATCCTTCTCTCTCTTTCTCCTCTCCTCCCTCCCTCCTCCCCCCCTCAATCTCGGTCTCACTCTCTCCTCAGTCCTCTCTCCCTACTAGCTCCTCCACCCTCCGTCTCTCCGCCTCCCCCAGTTGTCCCTCACTCCTCTCGCCCATCTCCCTCCCCCCTCTCTCCTCCTCGTTCACTCTCCCGGTCTCCTCTCCCTCGCTCTCCCACTCTCATCATCTCTCGTCTCTCTCTCCGTCACTCTCTCCTCTCTCCTCCTCTCTCTCGCTCTCTCCCTCTCTCCTCCCCTCTCACCTCAACTCTCTCTCCTCTCCTCTCTCTCTCTCTCTCTCATGTAGGAAAGGAACTGGGTATAATGAACCCAGACTTATGAACTAGCAATGACATACATTTGTTGTTTGAAAAAAGGCATTTCCAAAGGAACTGACTCGGTTTTGGGAAATGTGAAGAAGATGAAGAATAATGTGACAATCAGAAAAACACTCTCCTACCGAAGAATTGCGGGAGATATCCATGTGGCAGCATACAACAAATCAATCAGAGATGGCAAAGCCTATTTTCACTCAGATGTTAATATAAGCGCACAGCATGAATGGATGAATGAGAAACGGTCAGTGGAACAAATGGGGATAAGAGAGAGAGAGAGAGAGAGAGAGGAGAGAGAGAGAGAGAGAGAGAGAGAGAGAGAGAGAAAAAACCCCACAAGGCAAACAAAATGGAAGAACAGACAGAAAAACAGACACCACAGACCCAACGCCAGCCCAGTCCAACGAAAGAAGTGTCCGAACAGCGCAATAACAGAAGTAGTCACACGTTGCAAATCATAAAACTCCCGTTTGTGTGACTGCTAAAAAGAAAAAAGTTGATGGAATTTGTTCTCTGTCTCATCTTCCGATCCAGTTCACTGGCGCGCCGCATCTATCTAACGGGGTTCCGGCTCATTCCTGCTCTCCGTTCACAACGACATCTTGGCTCGTCCCATTGAAAGGCCCGGCAATCCACAATTAATGTCAAGTTGTAATAGGCCACCTAGCGGAGGAGACCACTGCACTGCTGCTGAAATCACTCAATGTCTTCGGTGGTGATCTAACAGGAACAATTTGCGCAGGGAAACATCTATTAAGCCCACTGGTGATGACAATCTTTGCCATTTTTGTTCGTCTTCACATTCGTCCCTCGTCTGGTTGTGGTGGATTCGGGAAGCGAGCTGAACACACACACACACACACACACCACACACACACACACACACACACACACATAATATATATATATATATCTATATATATTATTATATATATATATATATATGATTATATATATTGACAAAACTTTCAAACAGTTTTATCAAAATTTCAAATGAATTTTAAAAACGTGGTGATTTCCGGAAAGAATGCAAAGTGTACATATGCTATTTTTGAATCCCTTCAAGTTGCTTTTTTTTTTTTTCCATGTCAAAAAATTCGTATCTTTAAGAAAAATCAACTCATGAAACGTTGATTTTTATACATATAAAAATTCACGTTATATACGAAAAGAACTTAGTTTTAACGAGGAAAAAAACTCTACTTTAGTGGGTAGTAGAGAGGGGGGGGGGGGGGAGGGGACCAACATCTTGGTAACCACTTGGTAAACCTGATTAACTGGTTAGGGAAGGACACAAACACCATACGCACATGCATGCGCGCTGCGCGCGCGCGCGCGCACACAACACACACACACACACCACACACACACACACACACACACACACACTCTCTCTCTCTCCTCTCTCCTCGTCTCTCTCTCTCTCACTCTTTCACACACCCACACCACACACACACACACACACACACACACACACACACACACACAACACACGCGACCACACAAGTACACACACACACACGCACGCATGCATGCACACCGCACGGGCGGCGCGCACACACACACACACACACACACACAACACACACACACACACGCACGCACGGACCACATAACGCACACACACACACACACACACACACACACACACACACACACACACACACACACACACACACACACGCGCGCGCGCGCGTACGTCCTGTTTCACCCGGGGTGGCTGTACAGCTGTCACCTCTTTCAGCGCCTCCCTCGTACTTTGGGTCCTCCTGAAATATGACGTCGGAATCCTGATTACACCTTTTTTCACGTGCTGTTCTGAACTGTTTTTACTCTCTTAGTTTCTTTTTTCCTTTCTTTTGAGGCACATCTTGGAACAGTTTTCGTTCACATTCTAGCCCCCCCCACCCCCCCCTGCACCCCCCACCCCCCCCCCCCCCCCCCCCCCCCCCCCCCCCCCCCCCCCCCTCCCCCCCCCCCCCCCCCCCCCCTTTTTGTGTTTTGAGATGCTATCAGATAAATGTAGGCCATATTTGATCCCATGAGGGGTGGGTTGTTTTCGTTGCTGTTGTCGTTTGTTGTTGTTGTTGTTGCACACCATGATTCCTTGCATCAATGTATCTGGTGAGCATGTGTACTTTGTTTTTACTTAACAATATGTTAACAACGTCAGGACATCGACAGACGACTGCGCCTCCCTGTCTTCAGTGATGCAGGGTGGAGATATTCCGGATAGGGTATTGTCCATCAAACCAAAATACAAGTATGTCCACTGAACAGCTTGCAAAGTAATGCCCAAAGAAAAAAAAAATGTCCAAACTTCTTCTGTCGCGTACAGCAAAACGCCTGACAAATTAGCAAAGAAAGAGGCCCTTTCACATGTTATATAGGAAACAGGCAACTACAAGTCTTTGGACAACTTCAATGGAAAAGATCACATTGCTGGAATAAAAGGTTGCTCGAGATGGAAACATAAGAAGAACACAACACGATAATGAAACAACCGAATCGGAACACACACACACACTCACGACACACACACACACACACACACACACACACACACCACACACACACACATACACGCACGCACGCACGCACGGACGCATGCACACACACACACACACACCACACACACACACACACTCGCGCGCGCGCGCGTGACATTGAACAACATCCTTACAAAGCAACATATATTTAAAAATCAAACAAATGGAGAGGAAAACATAGACTTAGACCATAATTGTCGTCGATGGCACCAGCTACTCTTTCTCATGCCTCAAAAGAGAAAGAGACTGCTGAAAACTGTGTGAAAAAAAAGAAAGAGTTTTCACAACCTGTCTTGAGAGTGTCGAGGTGGGGAGAAAGCCATACGAGGCTGAAGTGACCCACCAGACAGGTTGACGAAGCAGTGACAGGTCACCGGGTCATCTTTATGCCGTTCTTCGACCACAGAGTCAGAGATCAGATGGTGGTGAACCAGAGACGCGCTCAGAGAGAAAGGAACCAGCACTGGAAATATGGCGGCTCCGCTGCGCCACCATGGTCGATCAGAACCTCTGTGCTGAAAAAAAAAAAAAAAAACCCCTTTTACTGAATACAAGGAGATTAGCATGCCTTAAGACTCCATTTCCTTCCCTCCCTCCTCGTCATTTGATTGACGTTGAATTCTGAAACTGTGAATACATCACATAAATGTTAAATCTTACCAGTTTTGTCAGATGACTTTTGTGTGATCTGAGGACAGTGTACTCGTTGTTTTATCATCGTTTTTTTTTAACACAGTCCATCCGTGTTTTTAAATCTGTATTGACCCATTAAGACTAGGAAGGGTGTGATAGAAGTTGTTTCCGGTATTTTAGATAGATGGAAAATTACGCAATTATTATTATCATTATTATCATGATCATTAGTATATTATTACTATATTATTATTATTATTATCATCATCATTATCATCATCATCATCATCACCATCATCATCATCATCATTATAATTATTTATATTCAGTAAACTTTTTTTTCTATAATAAATCCCAGTCTGTACCTACACGACAGGCACAGGTGTTTTCAACAAATCTCCACCTACTTCTGAAGCAGACCTTTCAGGTTCAATTACGTGGATGACATCAATAACTGGTGATGTTAGGTTGATCAATATTGCTGACGTTTAGATTGCTACTGGCCGTGATGTTGTTTGTGTCCACTTCCCTGCCTGCAATGATTTGCGAACTGGGTATCAGGTAGAATGCCAAAAACGACTGTTCAAACGACGATCAAAGTTCAAACACTGGCTAGAAATGCTACCATAAAAGCTAACATCTCGATTTTCTCCGATGGTCGCAGCAGACAGCCATGAATCCTCTGATTCCGATCGTTCGGACGTGGGCTTGTTATCAGGTTCCAACTGACATGACGTCCAAGATTTCAAACACCAAAGAGAGCAGCACTCAGAGCGAGAGACCCATCGTTCTCCTCCGACGTGACGTGTTGATGCCATGTCTTGAAGCTCCCGTCGTTCACACAGGTTTAAGTCTTGCAGCCAACTGCAGTTGTAGCGTTGTTCTACGTGGACACACAACAGGGAAGTCTGCACAGAAGAATAGAAATAAAGTGGCTTATTATTTGAAATAGATGAAGTTGTCACTCCGGTAAATGAAGAAAAAAAAAACAATCATGCTTTCCTCCCTTACAGACTTTGATACTGGTGTACTGTATTGCAGAAAATAAAGCTAATAATGATAGGTATCAGACACTGACTCACCCTTTGCACTTGTCTTTGTCGATGCACGACAAATCTGGCTGCTACGTATCGTAGTCAGTGCCTGGTCATTCCATTTATAGTAAGGTCGATAGTGGAAGTAGGGGGGGATAGGAGGGGAGAGGGCACAAAAGCTGGTCGTTTATGTTGAAGAGATCAAAATAGCACACACACACACACACACACACACACACACACACACACACACACACACACACACACACACACACACACACACACACACACACACACACACACACACACACACACACACAAACACACGTGCGCGCGCGCGCACAGCACGCACGCCACACCACACACACACACACGCTTAGACCAAATTTAAGGTCACTGGGTATATTCACTAAGGGACCATGCTAATATGTTTACTAATGTGTCAATATGTCCAACACACACACACACACACACACACACACACACACACACACACACACACACACACAACACATGCATACACAAACACAAACATGCAAAAACCTCTCTCTCTGTCTCTGTCTCTGTCTCTCTCTCTCTCTCGTCTCATCTCTCTCTCTCTCTCTCTCTCTCTCTCTCCACTTTGACCAGAATTAAAGTCAATGAGTATATTCACAAAGGGACCATGCCAATATGTTT
This sequence comes from Conus betulinus, assembly GCA_016801955.1. Taxonomy (NCBI): domain Eukaryota; kingdom Metazoa; phylum Mollusca; class Gastropoda; order Neogastropoda; family Conidae; genus Conus; species Conus betulinus. The sequence goes on from JADBJO010021614.1 coordinate 16,246, forward strand.
ATAAACGTGTCAATATACCCAGCACACATACACCACACACACACACACACACACACACACACACACACACACACACACACACACACACACACACACAGAGTCACATACACACACGCACGCACGCATGCACGCCACACACACACACACACCGCACGCACGCACGCCCACAACGCACGCACGCACGCAGCACGCATGCCCCCCCCCCCCCGCCCCCCCCACCCCCCCCCCCACACACACACCACACACACACGCGCGCGTTTGACCAAGCTTCGTGTGCGCACATTTGACCAAACTTTACCTGCTCACTTTTGACCAAAACTTTTTCGCGTGTATTCTTGACCAGACTTAATTCACAATTGAGTATATTGACAAAGGGGCTGAGCCTTTAATGTGAACTCCGATGATAATGATGATGATGACAACGACAACTGATGACACTAATGGTAAAGTAGTCGACATAAACCTCTCAGCCTTACTTACTGATCTTCAACTTTAGAAGGTCAGAAATCACCTACAGACAACGTGGGTTAAGTAGGTTCGGTAGTTTGTGTGTGATTCTGGTAAAACCGACATACAAAGTAACTACCAAACACCGAAACCAACCAAAACCAAGCCAGCCGCCTTAGCCACAGTAAGAAAAGAGCAACAACAACAACAAAAAAGCAGTAGTCTCAGGTTTTCTTTACCTCGCTATCCCAACACAAACAGAAACATTTCACACAGGCCTAAAACGACACTACAGAACAGTTGCTTTCAACGTGGTATGGCAGTTGTTTACACGAGACTTTGAGCCATCAGTTTAAACAGGATATCTCACCAGTAAGTGGGCCACGTAGCAGGTGTACTAAATTATGGCATATGAAAGTTTCAAAAGTCTGCATTATATTCGTGCATACATCAAGATGCATTGTGCAATTCAGTGAGGGGTTTAAAACCCATTAAATCTTAGTCTCCACCCTGTCCATAAACGACTCCTCCATCCTCGCCCTCTCCCTTCTGCCTTCACACACAAATCTTTTTTTTCTCTTTGCTTAAAATTCGGAAATTTAAATCTCTTTAGGTTACTTTGCCGACTTCTTTTTTCCTGTCAAAAGGTGTCAAAAGAAACAAAAACAAACAAGAATACAAAGTTATGACACTTCTCGATGATAGAGACATTAACATGAATATAATACATATGTCAGCGATTTTCGAAAAAGCCTATCGCCCATTTACGTAGTCTACACGCTTATTGATCAGTTCACTTCTTAATGAATTCAAACAATGTTGTTTATATCCCAGCCAACTACAAAAGCCATATTAGGGCTGTGGGGAAGTTACAATAGAAAACTATGTAAAAGTATAAATATAAAACAAACATTTCAGGGGGGAGGGGGGGGGGGGGGGGGGACAAATCAATTCAGCTCACACACACACACACACACACACACACACACACACACACACACACACACACACACGCTTGATCGATAGCATTTATGGTACCATACTGGCGAGTCAGATAACAGCCACCAAAACTGCGATAAAGATCACATTAGCAGAAAAAAATAAAAGAAAGCTAGATTGACATGTACAGTCGACAATAGCTTATTGAACCTGCTGAATTCCCATACTTGTGGCGAATCGCCCTGCTGTTCCGACGAAGTTGTGTGTTTGTTGTCGTTATCTGACCACATGATTACGCAAAGACACACACACACACACACACGCACACGCACACGCACACACGCACGCGCGCGCGCGCACACACACACACACACACACACACACACACACACCTGTCCAAACAAAAGACGTCATTCGTACTCCGACGACATTTATAATCTATTTTTGACGCACTGCGGATGTGGCGAAATAGTGCCTAGCGCCGGAGTATTGAAACATGTCATTTCACTTTCAAAATGCATGAGAACTCATATGGTATGTTTTTACGTGGCCATGATCTGTCCATTCAAATTATTATGATTCTTATATATATATACAAACACAATTGTTTCAGCGCCGTATCGGTCAAGTGTGTATGAATTTAAAGAAACAAAAAACAACGGTTTTTACTATTTTCTGTATGGAGGCTGCGAGTTGCATTCCACTCCACATTTTAGCTTACATTTTGTGCCCCTGTTGGTTTTTTGTGGTCTGGCACTTTGTATTTTATTATATTAGTACCACCCACAACAACCAGGAGGGCATATTTGTATGTAGTGTAGCTTGATGCAAGTGGAGACTGGACATCTGATCGGGCGCCGCAGATATTAGTGATCGTTTGTTGGTCTTGTGTTGTCAGTCTGTAGTTAAGTGCAGAACAGATAGGTAAATTTTTTTGGTACGAATTGTAAATGTAGTAGTAGTAGAATAGTGAAAATGTACACGGGGCGGACAAGATATTAAATTAGAAGGGGGGAAGAAACTTGCTCAGCAAATTGAACTGGAACTTATGAGTCTGTGTATCTGTTTTTCTTTCAGGCGTTATTTTCCTTCTGAATTCTCCAAGGTTGCTACGTTTCTATGTTCATATTTCTACACTGACTGTTTTCCCATCTACTTAATCTTCTTTATCTTCGACCTCTTCATTTACCGTCGCACGACGTATTCCTGGACTTCGTTGTTTATCTGCTTGAAAAGAAGAAAAAAAAAAAATCCAATAACCAGTGGACAGAGATATTATTGGAGAAATTGTATCGTAAAAATATTCGACGTGTGTTATTTTGTTCTTTGTGCATCAAAACGAAGATGTGCTTCATCTCACCAAAACAAGGATTTTCGATGCTGCTGCGTTGATCGGTCCAGAAGAATACTCATTGTGGAGAGCTGTGTTTATTTTTTCCAATGCTGTGTTATGAGCTGTATACACGGACGGTACAGAGCAAACATTCTTCAGGGAGCACTGTGTTATCCTTCGCCATCTCATCGGTCGCCATCAATTTAAGGAACTGTTGTCGAGAGTGTGGACAGCTGTTTTCCACGGAGACTGAGCTGTGATCATTTGGAGATCTCCGCCATTTCGATAAGTAGATTTATGTTTGTCTTGTCCTGTGACCCCGTTAGTTTGTATATCGTCACGTGTTGTTAATAAACGTTTGTTGAATTGTAAAGTTTCGTCTGCCTTTTGGTGGTGGATGGGATATATAGCTGGTGGGTGAAAGCGCTGGAGTCACCTGTCCAGGTCTACCATCCTAATCCCCCAATATATCTTTATCCAGGATTGTATACCCCCACCCCCCCCCCCCCCCCCCCCCCCCCCCCCCCCCCTCCCCCATGTGTATATTTTCAGGTAGGCCTTTATGCTCCTTGGGGTCTATGTGTTTACCCTAGTCCCTTGACTCCCAAAGTCTGTGCCACTATTCGCTTGCTGGCCATTGCTGTTAAAGACACGTGACAACAAAAGGTCAACTGACCAACTCCGGCCGCCATGGCACTGTACGTAACGTCGTGGACTCCGGGTTGGGAGGTTGTGAAACTGATTTCTATCAGTGCCAAATATCTGTGGGATTTTTGTGCAGAGACCGGTTTCCACCTTGAGTTAAATTTGCTGTGGGCTTGATTTGGGAAAACTGGAACCACACACTGGAGATTCATCCACTTTTTGGATGCGTTTCTGAGAGTGTTGCGAACATCTCATGATCAGCACTGCAGGTGTCTGTATATCCCGGGCCAGGTTGATGCCAGAATGTAGTAGTAAAAAGTGAACAGTGTGTACAGCCTTGTCATGCAGTTTCAGGCCCGAACGAAACTCCATGGATTCATTTTCATCCTCC
>JADBJO010021614.1:25000-29272 GCA_016801955.1 Conus betulinus
ACGAAACAAAGAAAGAAGTGAAACTTGACATCACCTTAATGTTTTCACGGATGCTAAACCTGATTCAATGGACCTCTGGCAACAGTACAATTTCAGGCGCCTGTCGTCCTGTCTATGCCCGTAATGCAACAGAACTGGTCTCTCCCCGTTGTTTTTATCTCTGTAACCAGCGAGCAAAATAGGAAAAGTCAGTGTTTTGGTTTGCTCTCCATGAAAATGAGGACAAGGGTTTCTACTGAAAAGTGAACGATAATACCTGAAGGCTAGACGTTAGAGGTGGACCGTGGCTGGCACATACTGGAAAAACTACTGATGTGTGTGTGTGTGGCGGTTAGTGGATATAATTTGAATTGCTGAAAACCAGTTTTAGTCTATTTCTTTAACTGAAAACTGAAGGCTATATCAAAGAATTATGCGCTGCTACCGACTTCTTTGAAGAGCAGGCCACACTATACTACCTAACATTTGTTTCTCATAGGGTGTGCAAGTACGGCCAGCTATTTCACAATTGACGGGGCGTGGTTATGTATCTAGCTTTGTCGAATTCCACACACGTATTTTTTTTTTGTTTGTCTTGTCTCTTGATATCTGTGTGGTTATTCTGTGTTACTGCATTGTGCTGAGACAGTCAGTTCAGAGAAGATCCTCCTCTCTGGCTGTCAACAAAACTGACTTGCAGATTTTTAAAAATTGCTTCCAAGTCCTTCAGATGAGACTAAAAAACAGACAGCACTGTGTGTTTTTTGCATGTATTTAAATGAAAATACGTGAATCACCTGACATACAAGTTAAAAGCCCTTCGGATCTTTTTAGAAGAGTAGGCTATTCCATACTGGTGGGACTGATCATGTGCGCACTGGGGCGCCAGACACAGACAGCACTCGCACGCACACTCGCACGCACACACACACACACACACACACACACACCACACACACACACACACACACACACACACACACACACATGTAGTGTCAGACTTCAACCCCACTGACAACACACGGCTGCTTATTAGTTTTGACAATGGCCAGCAAAAAGTTAAAGAAAGGGGCTAAAGTTGGGTTTAAAAAGAAATGAGGTTGGTGAAAAGCAGTGGGAAAGAAAAACAGATGCATGGGGTGAGAACCCATTTTATCTTATTAATTTAATCGAATCCACCTACGAGTCCACCTCGCTAAACCCTACTACAACGAGAGGCGAGTCATTCAACTATATATTTTGTACTGTCCAAAGGACCCCATGTTATGAGTAATGACGTTGATTATAATAATGACGATGATGATGACGACAACGACGGCGATGATGATGATGATGATTATGACGACGATCATCATCATCATCATCATCATCATTATCATCTTCATCATCATCATCATCATCATCATCATCATCATCATCATCATCATCATCATCATCACCACCACCACCAAGAAGGTTTATAAACAGTTATACATAGCATTCAGATATAAACCATTCATAATCTCAATTGGGAGAAAGAGAAAAGAAAATAAAGACGATGTAAACAAAGGATTGGTGAACAGTAAGGAAATGACTGCAAAAGGAAAGAAGAGAACAGGGTAGGGATGAAGAGAGAGAGTGCAAAGGAAGATGCGAAGGGAACGGGAGAGATGGAAAAACTAAAGAAGGAGAAGATGATGAAGGATGGATGATAGAGTTGGAGGGGAAGGGGGGAAAGGAGGAGAAGAAAAGGAGGAGAAAGGAAAGAAAGGACAGTTACATGGTGACAGACAGTTCTTTTTCTTTCTTTCTCTCTTCTTTTTCTGTCAATGTGAACCCGCCATGACACACCTCACTGCAGCCAGAGGTGTGTCACAACACTGTGTCATGATGCAATATAAAGGGCGATGATGATGATGATATGATGATGTTGCTGCTGCTGCTAATGATGATGAAGGTAATGATGATGATGATGTTGCTGCTGCTATGCTAATGATGAATGAAGATGAAGATATGATGATGATGATGTTGGTTGGTGATGTTGATATTGATGATGACTGTGGCCTCTCCAGCACTCAGCTAGATTATAAACAACGTGAAACGAAATTACCAACCAACCAAAATTATGATACCGCGTTCAAGTATGGACCAAACATTCCAGTTGCATCGTTTTTCTTTTTTGACTAGGAGGAAGGAAAGAGAAAGTGTGGGTAAAAATCAAGATGCAAAGCATATAACCGTACTCCCAGATTGTCTTGAATACGCGTGAGATATTCCATTACGAAGAAAAACCATTTTGGCCGTTATAGGTTTAGTAACGGCTATTCTGGTAAAATGAAACATCGGCCATCATCTGTGACCCATAGGGAGGAGCATATCTAGAAATTTAAAAAAAAAAATCGGCCAAGTACTTTCTGAGATATTCCATAAAAAGAAAAACCCGTTAGGGGCCGTTATAGCCGTTAGCAATGGCTATAATGGAAATGAAACATTGGGCATCATCCGTGACCCATAATGAACATATCTACAAATTTTCAGAATGATCGCGGCCCAGAAGTTTTGTCTGGAGCGAGTGGGTACACATTTTGACCACGGACATACAGACGGACAGACAGACAGATACACAGACATACAGACAGCATTTTCTTCGTTATCATTGTAAAGTACTCCCTGTTCTATAAAAACTGGGAGTACAAAAAAGCAGGAAGAAAAAAAAGAGAAGATGCGAAGGATGAAAAAATCGAAAGGGGGTGATAAAAAGGTGGGAGGGAAAAGTGAGGAGGAGACACTCAATTGGACGAATGAAAGAAAAACTTGAGAGTATGGGGCTAAAAGGAAGGAGTGTGTGTGTGTGTGTGTGGGGGGGGGGGTGGGGGGGGGGGGTGTATGAAACGCGGGGGTGGGGATGCAGGAGAGGATGAAAAGGGGAGAGGGAGGGAAGAAAGGGCGAAAAGAGACAAATACAGTGACATAGTGTATAGTCCCGACAGAAGAATTTAAGAAAAAAAAAAAGGAAAGATAGGCAGGCAGAGAGAGAGAGAGAGAGAGACGGTATCTACGTCGCTTATTCCGGATCTTCGTTCACAACGACACCCTCAGACGTCCCATGGAAGGCCCCAGCATCCACAAATCATGTCAAGTCGTCATTAGGCTACCCACCGGAGGAGACACTGCATTGGCTGCCGAAACACTCAGTATGTTCAGTGGTGATCTAACATACGCAGGAAAACATCTTTAAGCCCACTACTGACGACAATAATTGCTTGCAGTTTGTGTTCTCCTTCAGATTCGTACTTCGTCGGGTGTGGTGGATTCGGGGGAAAAGAGAGCTGAACACACACAGACACACACCTCACGCACCCACGCAGGCCACAACACGCACGCACGCTCGCACGCCACGCACGCACGCACGCACGCACACTCACACACACACACACACACACACACACACACACACACACACACACACACATTACATATTTCCACAATCCCAAAACAAGTTTATCCCACATTTTCAAATAAATTGTAAGAACGTTGTGATTTACGAAAAAGAAGGCAAGTGTACACACGCTTTTTTTGACAACTAACTGCCCTCAGTTGTTTTTCACCTTTTTTTATTCTCAGTTTGGAAAATGGCATCTTCTTCAGAAATGTTATTTTTATATATTATAAAAAGTTCAGGATTGTAATGACGAAAAGGAGTTCGTTAGACTGAGGGGGAAAAAAACCTACTATCTGGCGTATTGACCTCTTGTAAAACCCACTCAAGTGTTAGGAAAGGCACACAACACACCGCACACACCACACACACACAATCACACACACCACACTCACACACACACACACACACACAAACACACACACACCGCACCGCACGCACCAAACGCACGCTACAGCCCGCCGCACGCAGCACGCACACACAACAACACCACACGCGCGCCGCACAAACACTCTACTGCGCAACACACCACACACGCACACACCAACACACAACACACATGCACACAACCAAAAAAAACCTCACAGACACACACACACACACCACACCCACCACACACACACCAGCAAACACATATAATCATTATATATATAATTATATATATCCGCTTCAGGCGCCTCGCACCCCGCTGAAAGCACGCACGCACGCACGTACATCCCACACACTACACCCACACCACCCACTATCAACACAAGCACACACACACACTACGACGTTCAGGTTCCCCCGGGGCGGCAGTGCCCGCTATCAACCTCTTGAAGCGCCTCCTTCGTACTTGGGTCCCGGAAACAAGAACCGTCCGGCATCCTCCATTA
>JADBJO010021615.1:0-2500 GCA_016801955.1 Conus betulinus
GAGGGGGTTAGTTACCGCCAAGGACATTGACAAACAAAGCACAGGACAAGACACGATGCATTTCGACCTCTTGGGTCTTCTTCAAGCAAAAAAAATAGATCACACATTTAACATTTAGGGACAGTACAAACAAAGAACGAAGAGAGACTTATCTGATGTCCCATGTGGTGTGCTGTGAAAGAATGGCCGACAGAAGGAAAATGACAGAGAGGGGATTATGGGAGAGGAAAAGGAGGGTGGGGGGGGGGGGGGTTGGGGGTGTGGAGGGAGGGGAGGAGTGAGGCGATGGGGTTGTGTGGTTAGTTTAGTGGTGGTGGTGTGGTATATGTGACGGTTGTGGTTAAGATGGATTGATAATAATGCTGAAGATAAGCGATTGCTCGTTCTTCATTTTCGTTGTTCTGGGTGTTGTGTGCCTTGCCTAAAGTAGACCCTAGAGGTGGAAACGCGTCGTGTTTTGTCTTGTGATTCGTTTGCTGCCTACGTTTTTTCGGCGGAGCCTTACAAATCATGTTTCAAATTCAATCGTATCTGTTAACCTTTGGTGGGGGGGGGGGGGGGGGCATGGAGAACGTAAACTGAACAAAAAAAAAAAGGGGGGGGGGGGGAAGTAAATAAACCAAATGCTTTAGTAATATATATCGTGTGATTTAGTGTTGCCATGGTGACCATATGAATCAAATAACCAGAGGCATCAGCACTATTACAATGCGTACATAAACAAACAAGGGTTATGTGATAATCACGTCGACATCATTACCGATAATTCAGTTTGAAATCAATGGATGCAATGAACGTATCATTCCAACGTGGCACAGAGTAACCAGGATTTGTTACGGCATTTTGTATTGAAAAGGAACAAAATAAAAACAAAAAAGCAGAAAAAAAAGATTAAGAAAAGCTATACGTTTTCAGCAGAGTTACCTCGATGACATTGAAAGATGAAAAGTGAGACGAATACCGTGAAGATCGGAGACTGAAAGCTGATGTTAGGTTACATTATTCATATATATAGATAATATGATATATATATATAGATATATATAGATATATATATATATATTTATATATATATGTATATATATATATAATATATATATATATACTATATATATTATTTTTTTTTTTTTTTTTTTTTTTTCCCTCTTCTTCTTCCTCCTCTGTATGCAAAGCTGATACTCCTGCGGACACTTCCCTGTAAAATGGAATAGAAATTTTGTGTGTATGACCGTCGTTTATGCCGCACGCATTAGGCAGCCATACTCCAGCTTCGGGAAGTTGCATGCTATGTGTGACGTGTCCTCCATACCACGGCCAAACTGGCCTTCTCTTCCGAAAGTTGGTGATGTTTTTTTCGTGTGTGCAAGGTGTTGGTGCGTGCGTCCACACACGAAACCTCGGTTAATAGTCTCATTCGAAGGACTGCATGGGAAGTGGAGTCAGAACCAATATCAACTCCAAGGGGAAACAATCCCTTGTACCGAAACGGGCCAGGCGGGGATTCGAATCCGCCATCCCCAGGATCACCAAGATTACGAGTCCGGCGCTCTACCACTGAGCTGACTCCGCGCCCCCTCCCCCCCCCCCGCCCCTTTCATTTTTTTTTTTTTTCAATGGGGATGTTTTTTTAACCATAAACCGACTTTGCCTTCCGACAAATTCCAGCATGATTAAATTTTTTGGTCACGTTAAGTTTCCTGTACATATGATTTCAACATTTCGCAAAAGAAAAACGTATAAGGGAAACTATACCTAAACTTTGGACAGATGAAAGGAAAAATTCAGAAAAAAGCATCATAAATGCATTGAAAACACATAACTACGCACAAAAGAGGAATATAAATAACTGCCATCCATTCCTCAACATAAACAAAAACAAAAACAGACCTCCCTACATATCACCATAATCATATTGATAAAGGTATCTTCGAGTATCAAGAAGCATTTTTTTATGAGCACCCAGACTGTTATATTATATAGTCTTAACCTGGCTCGGATTTTTTGTTTTCCTTTTCTGTTACTATTGTTTGATGAAGCTTAGAAATGTAATGTTTACATTCCTTCACTTTCAATTAATTCTTTATACTTATGCCTGTCAGTGTTAAACTTTACCACGTTAAAGTAAATATAAGCGATGTATTTTTCTACTGTATACCTATTCGATGTCACTATATAGTAATGGAATCTTTTAGAGAACGGATTGAACAGACCTGCGATGCAATGAATTGGGCCATTCTAAAACAGTTTGCAGTGTACGCCGTCCATGTCATGCTTGATGTTGTACTTTTTTTTTTAAGTAATCTTAGGAGGAAGGTGGAAGAACAGAAACGCCGGGATGGGAATGGGGGTAGAGATGGGTAGATAGTGTTTATTTTTCACCTGAAGATAAATCACACTGATTATAGCCCAGCCAACCACCCTAGGCTAAATCAGATGGGCTGGAAAAAAAAGTACGGTATACAACTCACGAGCTTAGGACTAAACTACAAATTCCAATCAA
>JADBJO010021615.1:17500-29272 GCA_016801955.1 Conus betulinus
AACAGATGATTTTTTTTTTAAGTGAGAGGGCACAGGCAGAACATATGTTTTGCAATTTGACAGAAGGTCGTGTGTACATGGTAAAGTTTGTGTTGTGTGTGTGTGTGTGGGGGGGGGGGGGGGGGGGGGGGGGGGGCTTTGCTGGGGATAAATCCAGGAATAAAATCTGAAGACATGTTTGTGAGGGCAAGAGCATCTGGTTTGTTAAACAGTTTCTTGATGGCATTGTTGCATGCCATTTGTAAGTTGACAAATTACTAGCGAGTGTGTGAGGACCTAGTCAATATTTTTTTTTTGTTGGAAACATGTGTGATCGTATGAAACCATAGTAAAAAAAAAAAAAAATCAGTTAAGAATCAAGGTTTAAAATTTAGTTCTGAATCAAAAGGGGGAACTCTCTTCTGTTTGCTCATTCTGGGAGTGTGTCGACATTGCATGAGGGGGTCTGAGAAATGCACAAACCCAGCTTCAGCAGACCGATTATCATGCCCATTTCAGTGTCAGTGAGACATGGCAAGAGAGCAGGATTGGCATTTAAGAATATTCAGCGTTCTCTTTTTCTGTTTCACTTTCTATCGGGCAGCAAAACTTCAAATTTCCATTGAGAACGTTGAGGCGGGTCAACAGCAAGGCCCACACAGGCTTAAGTTTCCTGAATGTTCTGGACAAAACTCTAAAACTGAAGAACTTTGTGTTATGATTTGAACTATTCATCGATTGACGAACAAACGTTTGCATATGCCACAAAGCCTTAGTTATAGAAGCCAGTCCCTCCTCCTCCTCTTATTACTACAACAAATGTTAAATACGTTCAGTCAGGAATCCATGAATACTTGTCGTCTTTCACGTGTTGGTGGAAAACGAGAGTGTGTAGACCAACAAGACCTGTCCTGTGTTAAAACATTAACATATGGTAGGCAGCCAGATTCTACCAAAATTATTCTCAGACAGTTAGATACAAGAAACACAAAAAAACAAAGAGCTGAATAACATGGACAATCAGAAACAAGTACACATTAGGAACACACAGACCACAGAGACACGTAAAGAGAACTTTAAAAGACAAAGATCCACCAGTTAAGATCGTCACCAACCTGGGTCTCCAACAGATGGGATACGCCACGTAAACAGTGCGATGAGTTGTGGAAGAGAGCGTTGGTTGAAATCACACGTCGCTGAAACAGGGGTGAAGTGGGAGAGGCGCCCATCCCATAGATATACCCATCCCGTTTGACGTGGCACACGCCACAGCGCCACCTACCTAAGCTCCCAGCAGCACGTAGATTGATCAGCCTTCCCAGGAGTCCAAGCGTGTACAATATTCTTTGTCACATCACCACACAGCACAGAGATCTCGCGCGATGTTTCAAGTGTTGATCCTGTCAAAAATGTCATATCACATGAAGAGAAAAGGACTGGATAAAGACACCAGGTGGCCCAGTGTTGCGAAAGATCGCATTGCTGAACCAAGGAGATGGTGTTATCGATTTCGTTCCGAATCTATGCGAGAGTTGTTAGATTCGACATACATAACACACTTGTACATTACCTACCTCCCTCCCCCCCCCCCCCCCCCGCGCGCCTCCTCCCTCTCACCACCATCTGCCAGCACCCTCTCTCCCCACTGAGCTACATGCACAATCCTACAGACAGAGCTATCTGAGGTTTTTGATTATGAAAAGAAACCAAACTACATAGATCCTGTTTTAAGATTGAAACAGTGTGATAATGACTCGCGATATTAGAATGGTACCTGTGAAATTATATGTGGTTTTCTTTCCTGCAGCCAATTTTTCCAGCAATTTCAGAATAACTATAATAGGAACAGAGATTTGCTGTTAAAAAAAAAAAAAGAAAAAGTTGGCAAATTTGCAACAAAAAAAAATCATATGTAGGGGTTTATATTTATTCTAGAAATCGTTCATTACTTATACACTACAAAACACTAACCACCACACACACACACACACACACACACACACACACACACACCACCACCACCCCACCACCACTACCACCACCACCACCACCCACACCGCACCACATCAACAACCTTTAAAATAAATTGGCTGGCTCGCAAATGCAAACATTCTGTCACACGATGGCGCTCACATCATACGCTATTTCAGCACATCATCATACAGGTGACCTTTGTGGTATCCACTGTCCCTGACAAACAATTAGACATCAAAACATCTCTAATATTGCCACTTATTAAGAGCAAGCAAACCAGCCCCAATCCGTATCATCATTTTCAGATTCATTAATTGAATTCATTTGTCAGTCACTACCATAGCCTGAGGTGTGCAGGTCTGTTAAGTGTCGTGATCAGGTGAGGTAAAGAACAGGGTGATCTCAATATCCCCTCACGTATTGATCAATACGCAGCGCGAGTGTGTGTGTGTGTATTTGAATGAGGGAGTGTGTGGTGTGTGTGTGTGTGCATGAGGAGAGAGAGAGTGAGTGAGAGAGAGAGAGAGAGAGAGAAGAGAGAGAGGAGAGAGAGAGAGAGAGATCCTGATGTTTTTGATCAAAACGCTGCTGTGAGCGTGCTGTGTGGGTGCGTGTTGCATAGCGTCCATGGTGTTGTGTGTGTGTGTGTGTGTGTGTGTGTGTGTGTGGTGTGTGTGTGTGTGTGTGTGTGTGGCGTGTAGTGCTTGTGTTGTGTGTGTGTGTGTGTGTTGTGTGTGTGGTGTCTGTCTCTGTCTGTCTCTCTCTCGTCCTCTAGTCTCTCTCTCTCTCTCCTCTCCTCTCTCGTCTCTCGTCTCTCTCCCTCTCTCATCTCTCTCCCTCGCTCTCCTCCGTGTGGTCCTGGTCTGTGTGTTTTGTTGTGTGTGTTGTGTGTGGTGTGTGTGTGTGTGTGTTGTGTGTGTTGTGTGTGTGTGTGTGGGTGTGGTGTAGGGGTGTGTGTGTGTGTGTGTGTGTGTGTTGTTTGTGTGTGTGTGTGTGTGCAGCAGGGGCACAATAACTGAAGCAGAGAAAGTATCAGCAGTGGAAGTATTGAGCAGGAGAGAAATATCGAGTGCAGCCCTCGAATACCCCCAAGTGGACGGAAATCCTCAAATGTGGCTCGAAACTTAATTGAGCAAAAGGAAACAAGTATCTAGATAAAGAGTGGAGGATCACTTCTCGCTCTTTTCCGGGGGTATGTGGCAGGAAGTGTGGTGTGTGGTTGCAGGGAGAAGTATTGTGCAGTAAGCATATTATGTGGTGGAGTGCAACAATGGTTGCGAGGGAAATAATTGTGAATTGTTGTGTGTGATAAAGGGCAAATACTGCAAACTAAGACAAATTCAGTCAGCAGGGCCCGATAAAGAAGGTCAAAAAATGAGGGAGGGTCAGAGAGTCTAGGACAACGAAGTATTCCCCCCATCTGGAGAAAGAATACCTGATCAGTGGAGAAATCATCCAACAATGTTTAGATGTGAGTGCGTCGGACAATATGAGAACAAGGGGGGGTATCGAATGAGGGTACAGTATTGAAGCCTAATGACTAAATCATGATTAAGCGTAAAAATGATTAGTGGGTGGGTAGAGCAGGAGTGGGTAAAAGGTAGACAGATGATTAATGGGAACAGTCTTGAGTAGACGAGGGGGTTTTGGGCGAGATTTTTGAAGGTTGGAAATGGTGTCATGTGGGGGTGATGGTTGGCTGGGGTGGGTGTTGGGGGGGGGGTTTGGGTCTTGGAGGGGTCCTTGTGAAGACTGATTATGTTTGTGTTGTGGAGTGGCATTGAGCCAAATAGGGATGGAAGTTTCCTTGAGGTGTGTGTAAGCAGTGTATTAAAAGACTTCATTGGTGGAAGGAACGAATCAAATTGAGCAGGTTTGAGGCGTTTTTACGCCGAGTTACGTCAGGTGGCCACAGTTGAGAGAACTATGGAGTGAAGATAATTTTGTGGATGTGGTGGCGTAGTGACAAAGTCTGCATCTGGTGAGGGGGGTCCGGGGTAGGAAGGAGAATTTAAAGAAGGGGGGGTGGTAGGAGTGAGTGATGAGTTTTGGTGGAGGGCTCTGAGGGTGGAGGTGGATAGGTGGCGGGGGGAAGGGTGGGGGGGGGGAGGGGGAGGTAGGGGCGGTGAAATAGAAAAATAGAGGAAGGTCCTGGGGTGGGAGGGGTGGGAGGTGGTTAGTGTGGGGGGGGGGGTGGTTTTCGTGAAATACGTGAGAGTAGAGGGAGAAGATGTTGCTTACTGAACACGTGAAGAGTTTACTACCATAGAAGAACTAAGAAGAAAAAGGGAAGACTCCAAAGCTTAAGGGTGGGGGGTGGGGTAGTGTATGGGCTCGTGTGTAGGGCCAGCTCAGGGAGGTTAGGCCGTCACAGTACTTACTCGAGACACCTTCTTCGCTATCTTCCGTGGGTTTCCTCGACTCTACAATGGGACTTACTTATTCTTCACTTTTGTTTCAGTTTAGGGATCATGAGACAGACGTTCGCCACCTAAATTTTTTTAGCGAGGGCTGTTAGGGGTGTAGACGATCCTTTAATTTCCGACATAGAGTGGGGGGAGACTTACCAGAAAGGACATTTACCAGGTCTACTAACCGTCTGATTGTTGTAATTCTGACCCAACTTACTCGATTCCCCCTACTATTCTTTGGTTTTCTCTCCTTTCCCTACTCATTAGGTACTTCTAAAGCCTACACTTTACCTTTCTGTCCTATCCATCCCTCTCTACTACTGGGGTCTTAATACCTTAGTTTTAAGCACCTTTTTTACATACTTATCCAACCAATTATTCCTTACTTCCAAGAATTCCTTATATTAATTGTCCTTCATAAGCAGCGGGTTTTCAAACTGTCTTACAATTAACAGAGTTGTCCTATTCTATCATGATCAGGGTTTGTTTCTGTCAGAGTATGTTCCTTGGTCGGTGGAAAGTGTCGGTTGCGGTGAGCATGGGTCCATTTTGCTGAAGTCCAAATTTCCTTTTCTCGGGGCTCGTCCCCCCCTGTTCGATCTTCCCTCTCCGCCTTGGTTTGGCATGTGGTTCCTGTGTTTTTTCTACATGGGGACTTTCCCCCCCCAGGTTTTACTACTTCCCCTTCTCCCTTCTTTTTATAAAGATAATTAGTTCCTTTGTTTCCTTTTAACAGTTTTTTTAATTTTTTCACGATTTAGAGGTTGGTCTTGAAAGTTAAAAGAAACCAAAAGCTAAGAAAAACAAACGAAAAACACAAAACAAACCTAAAACAAACAAAAACAAAAACAAAAAAACTATCTATGCACATATCAAAGAGTGATTTGTTCTATATATCGTGAACAATATATAGCCTATTTCGATATAAGTGATTACCGCCGTGTCGGACAGCAAATAGAAATGTAGCCTTCTCCAAGTATGTATTCCTTCCTTGTCCCCTAGGTTCTTCTCTTCCAAGTATAACTCGCCTCGTGTCTTGGTTCAAAACTCTCCTCCATATATCTAACTAGCTCTAATCTGGACATAATTTACATAACTTCTTCTTGTGCGGCGCGAGTGTTATTACCATGTTTATAATCCTTGTGATCAGCTCCTTACTCTTGGGATGTAAGGACCAGGTTCCAGTCCCCTGCCATTATTTTGTTGAGGACATTTAAAAAATCTTTTATCTTTTATTTTATATTTTCAAAGAAACACTGTTCGTCCCTTATATATATATTATATATATACTTATATATATATATATATTATATATATATATATATATATATAATATATATATGTTTTATATATATATATATATATATATATATATATGCTAATATATTTCCTAAATCTTTCCCATTGTATTAATAGTTACTATCATGTAATTGCCATAAAAAAAGCTTTAGTAGTCTGCTCTATTTAGAATTCAAAGTTGTTATTAAAGTGTATTGCAACACCTCTTGATCGAGAGTATTTGTAACCCCATTCTCTACTATTGAAATGAGTGTCTTGTAGAAAATGATAGAGTTTTGTTTTTGTCTTAAAATATGAAACACATTCTTTCTTTTGGGGTACCCCCCAAGACCTTGGCAGTTCAAAAATGATATCGCTATAGACCCTGATTTCTCTTTAAATTTCCTTACTTTTCTATGTTCTTCTTCCTTAGCAATAAAAGTGTGTCCTTTTGTTTTCAGCTGTGCTACATACAACCTTTGACACAACAACAGTTACAAAAAATATGCATATACACAAGCACACACACAAATACATACTGAAAAAAAATGTTTTACCAAAACTCATAAAACGAGGATAGGACGGGATTCGTTCCAGACAGATATTTAGAAGAAAGTTTGCGAACAATATATGATTTAATTCATTATTTAGAAGTGAATCGCTTACAAGGGTTATTAATTTCTGTCGATTTCGAGAAAGCTTTTGATTCAATCAACTGGTCATATATGAATACAATTCTGGGTGCATTCGGATTCGGAAAAAAAATGCAACGATGGATATAATTTTTTTACGATAAAATAAAGTCTTACAAAATAGTGAACGGGGAAAGTGTCTTCTAGTTTTTGCAATTGGAAGAGGTTGCCGTCAGGGGATCGTGTATCTCCCTATCTATTTGTTTTTCGTGTGTTGAAGTAGTAGCACCCAAAATAAGGCAAGAGATCTCGATATCAAAGATTGTGTGTGTGTGTGTGTGTGTGTGTGTGTGTGTGTGTGTGTGTGTGTGTGTGTGTGTGTGCGTGCGTGCGTGGTGCGTGCGTGCGTGTGCATGCGTGCGTGCGTGCGTGTGTGTATGTGTGTGTGTGTTGTGTGTGTGTGTGTGTGTGTGTGTGTGTGTGTGTGTGTGTGTGTGTGTGTGTGTGTGTGTGAATGGTAAGTACTGTATACTCTCTGTTTTTTTCTATTTAACTTCGTCCTCGACCTGGGACCCTCGACAAAATAATGGGAAATCAAAGTGTGCCCGCATAACTTATTTTCTTCGAATGCCATGATTCGATGGAGTTGAGGTAATAATTTATGTCATGCGTTTTATAACCTTATATCATATTTGTGAACTTCATGCGATTTATATTGGAATTTATTCGTTATGTGTGTACATTTAAAAAGATTTTTTAAAAAAAATTTAGATTGGAAAAAAAATGCATGTACGTCTGTTAGCTTGAAATATGTGCTACTGTGCATTAATGTATGACTTTAGGGAAGTTGGTTAACATAGTTACATCGCATAATTATTTGAAATATAAAAAAAGAATGTCTATGTATGTCATCCATAGATATGCTCATTAATCTCCGCGCACTGTCTTCTTTCTGTGCATATGTAAGTTATTACACTACCTGAATAAAATGCGTGGAGGGAAAAAAGGTTTTGAGCAGAGAGAGGTATTGAGCAGGGAGGAACCATTTAGGGGTAAGTATTGAGCAGAGAGTGTCGAGTAGAGAGTAGCATGAAGGGTCGGGGGGTGGGGGATGAGCAGAAGTATCGAGCAAGGGGCGTTGAGCAGGGGATGTATTTGAGCAGAGGGAGTATGGAGCCAGCGAGAGCTGGGGGAAGGGTTATTGAGAATGGACAGCATAAAGCAGGGGAGAATTCAGACAGGATATAAGCAGGGGAAGTATTGAACAGGGGAATATTAAGCAGGGGCAGTATTAGCAGGGACAAGGATGGGGAGTATCGAGCATGGGGAGTATTGAGCGGGGAGAATACTGAGCGAGGGAACATTTACTAGGAGAGTGTTGACCCAGGAGAATATTGAGCAGGGGGAGTATTGAGCAGAGAGAATATCAAGCAAGGAGGACACTGAGCAGGGGAAATATTGAGCAGGAGGAGTATGTAGCCTCGATGAGCATGGGGGGGTGGGGGGGGGGAGTGGAGCAGGGGAGCTATTGAGCAGGAGAGTATTGAGCAGGAAGAGCATCGAGCACAGACGAGTATGTTTGAAACGGAAAAAACACATGGGAAATAATGTCAGTTACGGGATTACAGAACTGGCAGAACATAAAACGGGAAAAATATTGAACAAGGGGAGTATTGAGCTCTGAGAACATTGAGTTTGGGAAAGTATTAAGCAAGACGAAAAGCATCAATGGGGAAAATGCTGACATGCCAGTAACAACATCACACACACACACACACACACACACACACACACACACACACACACACACACACACACCACACACACACACACACTCACTCACACATATACACATACACCAAAAAAGAAGAAAACAAACCCAGATGGGTGATGATCAATCAATAGCAACTGTGCTATAGGATGATAATCATTGTTGTAATTGGAATAATGCAATAATGTCTGTTTAAGGGAAATGGTCAATGACCGAAGGATGATTATCATTGTCAGAACTGAGATTACAGGTACTGTGGGCTGCTGATCATTGTCATAGGTGAAATGATGTGGGGGCATTAGTATAATGATGCTGGTTGAGGGGGGTGGGGATCAATGACTGATGGGTGATGATCATTTGAGATTAAAAGTACTATACGATGGTTTCCTCTTCTTCGTTCACACAGGAAGGAACCCCGGAGGTATTGGCGAAGACTGCTGTGTGGTAGAGGCCCTCCAGTGGTCCATACAGCTTTCCACTCATGGGTGTTTAGCAGCCTAGGTTTCTGCTCTAAGTTTTTACTGGAAATGTCCCGCTGTCATTGGGGCAGTACCACATGGTTAATTTGAAGACTCGCCAGTGTGGAATATTTGTGGACATGTGATGTTTGTCTGGAGTGCCCTGTCCTCAGTGCTACAATGTTCACTTAGTCTGATTGGGCATCCGGTAGTATGCATCCCTCTTGTTGAAGTCTGGGTGCTGCTCAAGCCATCTTCTTCGTTTTCTTTTCTTTTTGCTTTTTGCTTCTCCTTGATAATACTTTTGATATCTTCAAAGGAGACATCCTGTTCCAGCTGGGGCTGCTGTCCTCTTTCCTTTGCCAGTTGGTCAGTTTCCTCATTGCCATATATATTGCAGTATGAAGGTGCTCACTGGATGACAGTGTTCTCAGTGACAGATGGATGATTATTTGATATCACAGTACTATAGGATGATGACCATGGTCATGTAAGTGGAATGATATAGTAGCATTGGCACAATAGTGCCAGTTGGGGGAAGAAAGGAAAATATTAATGACTGGTGGATGATGACCATTGTCATGAGTGAGATCAACAGTACTGTAGGATGATGGTCATTGTGATCAGTAAAATAATGTGGTGGCATTAGTATGACATTGCCGGTTGCAGAAGGGAAAAAAAAAAAAGGGGGTGGGGGGGGGGGTAGGTGGGGTGGGGGAGTAGGTTGATGACTGACGGGCGATGATCATTGATCATTTGAGATCAACAGTACTGTAGGATGATAATCATTGTTTTTATACGTGGGATAATGTTGTTGCATTGGTGTAATAGTGCCTTTTGGGGAAATGAAGGAGGTGATCAATGATTGATGAATCATGATCATTGTCATGCTATAAGTATGTTCCACAGTAGTGCAGAATGATGGTTATTTTCAAAAATGGAATAGTGTATAGCCCTTAGTATGATAATGCCACTTGGGGAAATAAAGGAAATGATAAATGTCTGATGGATGATGATAATTGCCATAGGTGAGATCAACACACACACACACACACACACACACACACACACACACACACACACACACACACGTGCGCGCGCGCGCGCTCTGGAGATATGTGTACATAACAGAAAACAAACCACGGAACAGTCATACGTGGGGATACTGGTACTGATGATAATGGTTGGGAAAAGGGCGAACAGTGGAGGCAACACACACACACACACACACACACACACACACACACACACACACACACACACACACACACACACACACATCCAAGCATACATATATACACAGGGAAGACACACTCAACCTAGCATACCTATACACAGAGGGGGGACATAATGTCAACAGACAAAGGGAATGGAAATGGTCGATGAAGGAAAGGGTGGTTGATATGTTGAAAAAAAAGGGTCGTGGGTGGGGGTATGAAGAGGGGGAAAGAGGGAACATGACTGTAACTTAATGTGAGGTAGGTAGTTAGGGGTAAGGTGGTGTGTGTGTGAGTGTGATCTGTTGGAGAATATAGTGGCTTGGTGTTGCAGTGTTAATAGGTGTATGTAGTTGTTTTAGGGTGCTGCTGATGTGCGGGGATGGAAGGAGCGGTGTGTGTGTGTGTGTGGGGGGGGGGGGGGGTGGTGGTGGTGGTGGAAGTGGGAACGCCAAGTACCTGGCCCACCCTTACGCTCAGCTAAGATTGGAGGGGAAGCGAGATTCGTGTGGAGGTGGTGGTAAAAAAACCAGGTGTAGGGAAGAAAATAAGGGGGGGGGGGTCTGTGGGTAGGCAGTGGATTGGTATAGGACATGGGAAGAGTGTGGGGGAAAGTGAAAGGTGAAAGGAGGGTGGCTGTAGCTTCTGTGTGAAGTGGGTAGTGGGGGTTATGATGTGTGGTTGTGTGTGTGTGTGTGTGTGTGTGTGTGTGTGTGTGTGTGTGTGTGTGTGTGTGTGTGTGTGTGTGTTCTTTTCTTTTCTTTTTCTTTTAACATGATACCCCCATTTCTAATTTCATCATTTCTGTCTCTTCTCATCCAACACGATCATATTACAGCCAAACATTATTTCACCCGCTACATTGAACACCATCCCACAGTGCTTTTTCAACAACGCTATTTCCATGAATTTCCTAACTGCTACCCCCCACTCCACATATATGTATGTAAACTATTTGTGGGTGGAGAGATGTGATCTCTCTCTCTCTCTCTCTCTCTCTCTCGTCTCTCTCTCTCTCTCTCTCTCTCTCTCTCTCTCGTCCCCCTATGCCCTGTCCCCATCCCTTCTCCCCCAACCCCCAACAATACCTTATCACCTTTTGATCATTTTCATTCCCTTCCAAACATTATTAGCATTACCCACACCTCCACGTACAACTGCCCACACATAACTACTGTCATCACAATCATCACCCATCAAAGTCGGCAATTATGCCACCACATTGTTTCGCCTGCTACAATGAACACCATCCCATAGTATTGTTTCCTTTTCAACAATACTATTTGCATGAATGCCCCCCCCCCCAAACACACAGCACACACACACACACACACACACACACACACACACACACACACACACACACACACACACACACATACCTATGTAAACTATGAGTAGGTGGATAGATGTGAGCTCTCCCTCTCCTCTCTTTCTCTCTCCCCCTCTCCCATTGCCCTCTTCCCCACCCCCTGCCCTCAGCGATACCTTATAATCCATGGATTATTTCCATTCCCTTCCAATCATTATTAGCATTACCCACGCCCCCCACATACATCTACCCACACATAACTATTTACTATCATCACAATCACCCACCCATTAAAGTAGTTATTTGTTTATCTATTTCTTTCTTTCTCTCATAATTCTATTCAGTTTACTAATTAATTTTCAATTTGATCTTCTTTTAATTTTATATTCTTATTCTTATTATTTTTTATTTTACTGGGCGGGCGGGCGGGGGGGGGGGGGGGGTATCAATCCACCATAATCACTACCACCACTGACATATAATACCATTCTACAAATCAAGCTACAACCCAATTGTTTCTTACCCACCCACCCCCTCCCCCTTACTATTTCATCTCCTATGATTCTGTCCTGGGTGGTCTCATTTCACCTGGCGGCCATTTTCATCGTGCGCAAATAAGAGAACATAATTGGTTTTCTCGTTCTTCGTTCTCACTGTCCTAACTGTAATTTGCTTTTTTGCCTGAAGAAGACCCAAGAGGTCGAAATGCATTGTGTCTTGTCCAGTACCTTGTCTATGTC
>JADBJO010021616.1:5000-15000 GCA_016801955.1 Conus betulinus
TCACTACATCAGGGCAACAATTGTCTCATGGACAATATGCAACTGTGTGAAAAACATCTCTGGTCTTCGCAGAAAGTTCATGGAATCCTACATCACTTGCAGACTTGGAACTCTGACACAAACAGGTCTACACAAACCGTTTGGATCCGGCACCTACAGTTTCTTTTTTCATGCAAAATAGATAGACAGACAGTAGATAGACAGAAAAGACAAAACACAGTTAAATAATAGATAGATAGATAGATAGATAGATAGATAGATAGATAGATGAATTAGATATAGGTAGAGATATAGGTAGATAGATAGATACATAGATCTAGCATTTCCAGTTTCTTCTTTTTCATATAAGATAGATAGACAGATAGTTTGAGAGAGAGAGAGAGACAGACAGACAGACAGACAGACAGACAGATAGATAGATAGATAGATAGATGGACAGATAGATAGATACCCCTTCCAAACATTTTTGCTCCTTTGGAATATCACACACACACACACACACACACACCACACACACACACACACACACACACACACACACACTTATCTGTCTTCTCACGGAAGTTATTTGTTTAAAATTTCTTCTCTTTTATACGCCATGAACAAATAAGGCGCTTGTGTTACGATGATTTCTTTGCCTTTGAATAACCTATTGTTCAGATTGTCGCCCTTTTCCATCCCTGGGATCTGTGTTCCTCCCCCTCCCACCCACCCACCCCCGTTTTTGTATTGTTTTCAGCTCTTTAGATCCCTCAGTCATCTGTAAGTCTTTTATCACTAAAACACTATGTGTTCGCCATGTTTTCCACGATATCATTTTTTTTTTTCAGTTTAGAATTTAATGAAATCTTCAGTTTACAGATTTTGAATCCTGCTCACCTGAAACCTCGCCCTGTCATACATTTTCACTCAGCAGACCGGGGTGGAGGGGGGGGGGGGGGGGGGGGGGGGGGGGTAGCTCAGTTGGTAGATCGCCAGACTCGTGATCCTAGGGCTTCAGGTTCGAATTTCGGTATAGGGGGATTTTTTCTCGCGGAGTTAACAATGGTTCTGACTACTTTCCCGATACAGTCCTTCGAATGAGACTATAAACCGAGGTTCCGTGTGTGAACGCACGCGCAACATCTTGCACACACATAAAATCCCATCACCAACTTTCGGAAGAGAAGGCCAGTTTGGCTGTTGGTATGGATGACACGTTACACATAGCATTGCACCTTCCCCGAAGACGGAGTATGGGTGCCTTAATGGCGGGATAAAAAAAAAAAAAAGAAAAAACGGTCATACACACAACACTCCACTGCCTGTCTATACAGGCAATGTCCGCCGCAGTAACAGCCTGCGTACGCAGAAAGAAAGAAAGAAAACTCAGCAGACCTACACACGCATACCCTGATATCAAACATGAACGCCACAGATGAGTGACTGTGTGTTTGTCTACACACATAGTATGATTATTAGTTCATTTTTTTTATTATTATTATAAGCAGAAACAATACCACACGCAATAAGGAAAGACAAAAAGAGTAACAAACAAATATTTGGAGTTAGAAAAAGGGGGGAGGGAGATAACGATAGGGAGAAGTTGGGAGAGCAGCGACAGCGGTGGAGAGGGGGAGGGGGGGGGGGTGTAGACATGACGGTAGGGAAGTGCCGTCATAGAGGGATGGTTAAGCGGAAGTGAGGAACTGGTACACAGAGGAAAGGGGAAGGGGGTTGAGATTGTATCAAGTTGACCTAGAGACAGCGGGGAGAGAGAGGGAGAGGGAGGACTCAAAGAAAAAAGCGACAGAGAGAGAGAGAGAGAGAGAGGGGGGGGAGGGGGGAAGAGCGAGCGTATATCGGACAACAATTTACGAAGGCAAAGTGAATGAGAGAAGGAGGGAAAAAGGGGAAGGTAGGAAAGAGCAGGTACGCAAGGTGAGAGAGAGAGAGAGAGAGGGGGGGGGGGAAGGGTTGGGGAAAAGGAAGGGGGGAGCTGCCCTTGAAGGATGGCACAAGTGATGGGCGGGAGGAAGGAAGACCCGGGAGAGTCGGGGAGTGCTGGAACAGAAGAGGGAGGGAGACAATGAAGTGAGATGGGTAGCAGAGAGAGAGAGAGAGAGAGAGAGGAGGGGGAGGGCAGATGCAAGGGAATGAAGGAAGAAGGGAGGGAGGAAGGCAAGGGAAGGGGGAGAGGTGGGGAACACAAGTGGTGGTGAGTAGGTATCGAGCATTTCTTTTGCGACGACACCATGAGAAATCTTTTGGACTGTATAAAATGTACCTAAGATGATAGGAATTTCCATGAAAGACAGATTTTCAGACAAAAGCGTGCCTGAGATTGTACAGATTATGACCTCTTTGAAATAACACATATGCACAATATATCGGCCCTTACCATTCAGGCTGTTGACATGTCCAAGTTTAAGATCATACACTTTTCTTAAAGATGTGGATACAAACACTGCAGCATCATGCTATAGCAGTCCACTGTGGCTTGATGATGGCATCCATCTGTCTCTAGAGACAGTGGTGTTGCACTGTGGATCAGTCAGTTGTGGAACTGCAGCGCCTGATGTGGCTGAAGAGCCCGATCCTTGAGCAGCAGACTCTGTTTCCAGTTGCTGCAGGTGAAATATTGTTCATCAGTTTTTGTTGGTACCGATGCAATTCTTTGCCGTCTGCGGCGCCTCTGGTCTTCGCTCTGGGCCTCTCTCCTCTGCTCTACTTGCTGGATGCCGGCCTTCATGATGGATCCCCAGCTGACCCGCTCTGAAGCTGCTGTCTCCAGGTCTGCTGGGTCCTCGGGTCGCGCTTGCATACATCCTTTTAGCTTAGGGTGGGCCGTCCTGTGGGTCTGGAGCCTGTCGCTAGCTCGCCGCACAGCATGTCTTTTGGGATGCGACCGTCGTCCATGCGGCTGACGTGGCCAAGCCAGCGCAGGTGTCTCTGTGTCAGCATGGCAAACATGTTACGCATCCCTGCCTGGGCCAGGACGTCCGTGTTGGTGATGTGGTCCTGCCAAGTAATGCCCAGGAGTCTTCTGAGGCAGTGCAGGTGGAAGGCGTTCAGTCTGCGTTCTTGTCGAGATCACAGGGTCCATGCTTCGCTTCCGTAGAGGAGAGTGCTCAGCACGCACGGTTCGTACACTTCATAGTGTTGTCCCAGACTCTCTTCGCCAGGCGGACCATCGCTGTTGCTGCCTTGCCGATCTGCACGTTCACCTCGGCGTCCAGGAGATGGTGGGGCTGAGGTAAGTGAAGTCGTTGACCACTTCGAGGGTGTGATCGCCGATGGAGATGCGGGGAGTGCTGCTGACGTCTTGGCCCAGGGTGTTCGTTTTCTTCAAGCTGGTAGTTGAAGGGCCCAGCGCGGTGCAGGCATTAGCGAAGCAGGTGATGAGCCGTTGTAGCGCCTCCTCAGTGTGGGCATTGAGGGCGGCGTCGTCTGCGAAGAGCGTCTCCCTGACGAGGACTTTCCGCACTTTCGCCTTCGCCCAGAGGCGTGCCAGGTTGAAGAGGCTTCCGTCACTCCTCGTGTAAAGGAGTATGTCTGCTAGGAATGATATATAGATGCATATTTACTGACCTATGTAAGCAAGAAGATGCATTCATACATATACACATACTCCTCTGTGTGTGTGTGTGTGTGTGTGTGTGTGTGTGTGTGTGTGTGTGTGTGTGTGTGTGTGTTGCCTCATCTTCTGGTGAAGAAGCTCAATGGTACATTCCAAGTCACATACCACCCACAGTGAAACATGCTATTCTTTTAGAGTGATGGGACTTGCATGATGTGACACACAGAACGTTTTTAAAGCAGCTTCCATGAAAACCTTCAGAGATGTCCTACATGATGTGACCTTGAATTTCTGAGAGAGATAAACAGTTTTCGTCTGATCTTAGATTTTATGGAGGAAAGATCTTTAACAACATCTCCGATGTGTGTCTTTGAAAGATGTGTGCTAGAGGGCTATATGAATTTTTTGTTTGTTTGTTTACTTGCTTGTTTTACTGTCTTATGAGTTGACTTCAACGCGGTGACAGCCCTGATAGGACCCTTAGCGATCGGCTTGCTTAAAGGCAATTTTATCTCTACCCCTTTAGTCTCCTCTGTTGTTTTTATTCCTTAATTTAGCCCCCCATCATTTCTTAAAATATACTATGTTCTTTCTCTCTCTCTCTCTCTCTCTCTCTCTCTCTCTCTCTCTCTCTCTCTCTCTCTCTCTCTCTCTCTCTATGTCTGTGTGTGTGTGTGTGTGTGTGTGTGTGTGAGAGAGAGAGAGAGAGAGAGAGAGAGACAGACAGACACAGACAGACAGACAGACAGACAGACAGACAGAGAGAGAGAACAGAGACAGACAGACAGACAGAGAGAGAGAGAGAGTCAAAAATCATCATTAGACTCATAGCCGAAAACAAAGTAAATTTACTTTCAGGTGGAGCTTTCTGAAGCTGTAGGCAACACTTGCGATGTGCTCTTGCGTGTCCTTGTGTGTGAGTGTGTGTGTTTGTGCGCGATGTGTGTATGTGTATGTGTGTGTGTGTGTGTGTGTGTGTGTGTGTGTGTGTGTGTGTGTGTGTGTGTTTTCCACCATACATTTTCTGTTCAAGAATGCTGATTTGCATAGACCTGAAAACCATGCCTGTGTAAAGAAATTCAGCGGCTTTTGGGGGCGAACTACTGGCCATTTAGGCTGACCCCCGCAAGGCAACATGTCTCTTCTCTCCCCGACGAACCACACTTACAGAAAACATGAAGTCGCTACCACTCACACACACACACACACACACACACATGGACGCGCGCGCGCGCACACACACACACACACACACACACACACACACACACACACACACACACACACACACACACCATACCACATCACACTACACTTCACCACGCGTCGACTTACTTTCTTACGCCTCTTGATTCCTTGACGAACATAGGGCCGCGACGACACTCCTCCAACGCACGCCATTTTGGCAGGTCCTCCTTAACTGGGCCCGCGTCATTCCGGCGGGCCTTCATCTCAGCGTCGACACTCCTGCGCCAAGTCTGTTTCGGTCGACCCACTATCCGCTTTCCTTGTGGATTCCAATCCAGAGCCTGCCTGGTTACGTTGGATACAGGCTTCCGCAGCGTGTGGCCGACCCATCCCCATTTGTTTCAGTATCTCAGTTTCAATTTGGGACTTGTCTCATTATATGTCCCACAGGTGTTCATTGGAGATGACTTCCGGCCATATGATGTTGAGGATGTTTCTGAGACATCTATTGATGGATGTCTGTAGCTTGTTGGTGTTGGTCTTGGTTACCCACCATGTCTCTGAACCATGTAGAAGAACAGACCTCACGTTTGTGTTGAAAATCCGGATCTTGTTGCAGAGTGAGAGGGCTCTTGATCTCCAGGTCTGGCGCAGGGTGTTGAAGGCGTGTCTTGCTTTGTTGATTCGGCATTTGATGTCTCCGTCTGTCCCCCCATCTTTACTGACTACAATGCCCAGGTAAACAAACTTGTCAACTTCCTTGATGTCTTCTTGGGTGAAGTCGCACTGGATCTTGCTGGTTGTTTGTTCACCCTCATGACCTCTGCCTTCCCCGATGTTGATTTGGAGCCAAGTCTTCTCAGCTTCTTCTGCAACACGACATGGCTTCTCTTGTGCATCTTGCTGCTTGTGGGAGAGGAGGCTGATGTCGTCCGCGAAGTCCAGGTCCTCCAGCTGCCCAGTCAATCACCATCAGGAAGATTGTCGGCGAAAGTAAACAACCCTGACGGACGCCGGTTTGTACAGATAAGGTTTCCGTCAGCTTCCCATCGTGGATGACTTGGCAGGTGGCATCTTTGTATAGTTGTTGGGTGATGGTGATGAACTTTGGTGGAAAGCCATAGTGGTACATCAGTTTCCAGATGACGTCTCTGTCGACACTGTCAAAATCCTTCTGAAAGACGATGAAAACTGTGTACAGGTGTGTGTGTGTGTGTGTGTGTGTGTGGGGGGGGGGGGGGGGGGGGGGGGGTGTCTGCCACTTGGGACTGCTCAATGATGATCCGCAGTGTCGCAAAATGGTCCGTACATGATCTGTCTTGGCGGAAGCCTGCCTGTTCTTCCCGAAGTGTCTGGTCAAGGGCGGTCTTCAATCTCTCTAGGATGATTCTTGTCAATACTTTCCCCGGGAGGGACAGCAGCATGACTCCTCTCCAGTTGTTGCATGGTGACAGGTCTCCTTTCTTCGGCAGCTTTACAAGATGGCCTTTCTTCCAGTCTTCTGGCACTCTCTCCTGTTCCCAGATCTTGCGTAGGAGTGGGTGTAGCATCTCAGTCGAAGTCTGGATGTCTGCCTTTAGTGCTTCGGGCGGTATGCCGTCAGGACCCGCTGCTTTGTCTGACTTGAGGACTTGATGGCTTGGGTGATCTCTGTCTTCGTTGGGGGGTTGGTATTGATATCAAGAAGCTCGGTTGGTCGTGGGATGTCAGGCGGGGCTGGTGGTGCGGGTCTGTTGAGTATTTCTTTGAAGTGCACAGCCCATCTTGCTCTCTGGTTTTCTTTGCCTGAGATGGCATTTCCGTTCTTGTCCTTGACGGGGGCAACTGGGATTTCCGTCTTGCCAGAGAGTGTTCTGGTGATCTCGTATAGTCTCTTCATGTTTCTTTGGCCCGCCGTAGTCTCTGCTTCGTCAGTCAGCTCCTTGATGAAGTTTCTCTTGTCTTTTCTTGCACTTCTTTTCACTTGTCGGTTTATCTCCCGGTAGCGTGCTTGTAGTTCTTGCTTCTCTTCTTGATCTTGTGTCTGATTGGTCTTGTCTTTCAGATGTTTTCTGTCTGCGATCAGTGTCATGTGTCTCCGTGTCAACCATTCTTTATGTTTCCTTGTCTTCTTCCCTGGGACTGTTTTGCGTGTTGTCTTCCAGACCTCTCGCATACTGTGCCATTGCTCTTCTACTGTTTCCTCTGGCAGTAGGGAAAGCGCACTGAACTTGTTCCTAAGGTCTACCTAGAATTCTTCTGCCTTTTCTTTCTCTTTTAGGCTGTGTACATTAAACTTGTACGATGGTCTTCCTGCCTGGTCAGTGTAGACTTTCAGTTTGGTCTTGAGTACTGCCACAACCAGATGGTGATCTGATGCTGCGTCCGCTCCGCGCCTCGCCCTGACGTCATACAGACTCCGCCTCCACCCACTGCCGCTGGAAATGTGGTCAATATGGTTCTCGGTCTTGCCGTCTGGGGAAATGCATGTGGTCTTGTGAATGGTCTTATGGGGAAATAGAGTGCCTCCGATCACTAGGTCGTTTGAAGGAACAGAACTCTGTGAAGAGGTCGCCATTTTCATTCTGCTCTCCAACACCGTGTCTACCCATGATGAGTTGTATGTCTGTGTTGTCTGATCCCACTTTTGCATTCAGGTCTCCCATGAGGATCTTTAAGTCTCTCCTTGGTGTTTTGTCCAGAGTTGCTTGGATTTGCTCATAGAATTCTTCTTCGACCTGTATATCTGCTGCATTGTAGGAGCGTAGCTAGCACTGTACGATTGCGACTTTCCTGCCCTTTGAGTTGAACCTTACAGTGAGGATCCTTGGTGACACAGATTCCCAGGACAGCAGTGCTCGCGTTGCCTCGGGTGTCAAACATCAGCGCTACTCCGAGCATGTGTGGCTGGCCTTCTTCCTGTCCAGAGTAGATGATGGTGTCTCCACTCGTAAGTCTTGTCTGTCCTGTTCCTGTCCATCGTGTCTCGCACAGGCCCAAGTATTTTCAGATTATATCTATGCATCTCTCTACTCACTTGAGCACTTGTTCCGGTCTCATACGGGGTTCTGATGTTCCAGGTCTCCATCCTGGTCTTGGTTTGGGCCGTCAGAAGAGTAGTCGGCGCACTGGCTTCCCGAAGGCTTTCACCAGCTCGCGTCATGGGCTCTACCAGAGAGGGCTCTTCCTTAAACATGTTGTTTTCAGATATTGTCGTTGCGGTTTCTGTAACAGGCTAGGATTTTTTTTTTTGTTTGTTTTTTTTTTTTGTTTTTTTTTTTTTAACAGCATCGGGTTGTTAGCCCAGTTCAAACCCTCAACCTGGAGGGCCCAGTGAGTGCTATTCGTCTGGTCTCTACCCTTTGACCTGTCTGGCTTGGGTGGCACTGCCAGGAGACGGATCTCCCGCCAGCATAGCTCTCAGGGTCATAGAGACACGCAGGCCCCTCAACCACACAGGGTTGCACTCTCTGAGGAGTCACCACCCCGTGCGCGTTCAGAAATGTACCGTTGTCGAACTTTATATTATAATGTGCATTCATACTTTATCCAGCTGGCTATTGCTTTTTACCTGGCATTGTGTATTTCTGTGTCTTGAAGATATCAAAGACGGTGCTACGTGCTCAACAACCAGTATGCCATTCCTTGTATTTCTGGAAGTACGTGTCAGCAGCAACTTTGTGGTAAGTACAATATGGCAGCATTTCCAGCGCTGAGTACAGCATTGTAGCCTATCATGTGTTTCTGGGGCAACATGTCGTAGCAATGTTTGTTTGTGTGTACAATATTGGAGCCTTCGCTGTGTTTTTTTCGTGCAACATGTCGTAGCCATGTTTGTTTTGAGTACAATATTGGAGCCTTTTTCTTCTGTTTTTTTGTGCAACATGTCGTAGCCCTGTTTGTTGTGAGTACACCATTGCAACCTTCCCTGTGTTTTTGGAGCAACATGTCATAGCTATGTTTGCTGCAAGTACAGTGCAACGTCATAGCCACGTTTGTTGTGAGCACAACATTGCAACCTTGCCTGTGTTTCTAGAGCTACACGTCATAGCTACGTTAGTTGTGAGTACGGCGTTTTAGTACTCCTTGTGTTTCCAGAGCAATATGACATAGCCAGGTCCGTTGTGAGTACAGCATATCAACATCCTTTGTGTTTCTTTTATTTAGCGTTCATTTATTTCTATGTTTGTATATCTATTTTTTTTTTTATTTACTTTGTAGGCATGTTCGCCACTCTTGAGAGAACAGAGAAACTTCGTCTGCGCTCATATTGTGCGCGTAAAACACTATTACTGCCCTGTGTGGGATAGATACAACCTGATCAGAAACGGTCCTGTTGGCGATATTGCAGTGCTGGAAGTGGGAGAGATGTGCCTGGGAGACAGCAGGAGCAACTGTAAGCTGGGAAGTGTTTGCGATGACGACCACCTCTGTCGTGAGTGACTCTGTCTGCATCAGTCCTCATCTACTTTTGGTCTCGCTCTCTATCAGTTGTTTTATTTCTCTGTCTCGTTCTAATGACACACACACACGCGCACACACACACACACACACACACACACACACACACACACACACACATGGGCACACACCCACATACCCGCACATTGGACACAGTGAATAACTGAAATGTTGTACGAATAGCAGGTCGAAGTATATTTTGCCAGTAAGATTGTTTGATTATCAGTTCATTGAATTTTTTTTTACCTTTACAATATTGAAGAGAGGGGGAAAGAGGGGAGCGGCGCGCGGGGGGGGGGGGGGGGGGGGGGGGGAGGGGGGGGGGGGGGGGGGGGGGGGAGGAGATGGATGACTGTATGTTTTGTTAAGAATGTACAATAAGGGGAGTAGTTGGGAGTGAGTTGATGCATTCAGAGAGAGAGAGAGAGAGAGAGGGGGGGGAGTGTGTGTGTGTGTGTGTGTGTGTGTGTGTGTGTGTGTGTGTGTGTGTGTGTGTGTGTGTGTGTGAAACGCACAAAAAGCGAGGCGTAGGTAAGAGGGCACATCAAAGGGGGCGGGGGGGGGGGGGGGTCTCAGAATTCAGAATTGTAATGTACATTGGCGTTTGGCACAATACAAGGAGGTACCATCGGAAATGGTAGTATTGGAGAACACAAACTGAGAGTCTAGGGCGGGTGAGGATGGAGAGGAAGGAAGGGGAAGGCGCTGGGAGGAAGTGAAACTAGTAAATATCCTCTATATTTCGTATGTCACAATCTTAAAAAACGTTAAGTATGTAAAATAACTTTAAAGTCAAAGTAATTAAGCAGTTAA
>JADBJO010021616.1:20000-29270 GCA_016801955.1 Conus betulinus
TTGCCCCTCTACCACCCTACCCCACCTCTAACCTAACCCCCCCCCCCCCCCCCCCTCCTCCCCCGTCTTCCTCAAACACACACTTACGCACACACAATACACGATAATGGTCTTCATTGCTGCTGTTCACCATCACCTTGCTTTTTCTGCGCTGATTCCATCCCATATAAATTTTGCTTACTAATGCCAAAATGTATGTCACCTTTGTTGATTTTAGAACAGCCTTTGATTCAGTTTTAATAGAAACGCACTATGGACAGTCCTGAGACGAAAAACAAACAAAACAAACCAAAAATAACCCTGATGTAAATGGAAAATTGTAGTGTCGTTTTAGAGGTATTTACGATCCTGTATTGGCCTGCGAATGTGGTAATTGCCGTTATTCAAATTTGCTGTGAACGTCGTAGATGTAAAACAAGTTTGCCTGTTGAGATTTTCCTTTCTTTTATGTATTAATGAACTGGTTATTGATTTGTCTGCAAGAGGTAAGCATGGCATTCACCTTATTCCAGGTGCTATAGAATATCTTGACTACTAGTTGTTATGATGTTATTGTATTCAGTCACTGGTCTTCAGAATCAACTCGGCATAATGGAAATTAAAAAGCAGACCCTTTGTGCTTAACAGTCAATCCTGACAAAACAAACACTATGGTATTTGGAACAGGAGGGCGTTTATCTGCCCAAGAAAGATGGCTTTATGGAAATAATGAAGTCAAAATAATAAATTCTTATAAATATTTTGGAATATATTTTACAACAAAATTGAGTATTATACTGCTTTGTCTGAGGTTTGCAGGAAAGGAAATAGGGGGTCATTGAGATATCAAAGTCACTAAAAAGATTAGTTACAACAGTTTTGTAGTTATTTCTTACGCTATTGACACACAGATTGAACCACTTCTGACCTACAAAGCCAAAGTTTAGGGGTCTTGAGAAAAATTGTGATGTCATAGAAAAAAGAAAAAAAAAGAAAAAAAAAAAAAACTAGACATACATTGGCTTTGAAAGATTTCTGAACATTCCCCTGCACGCCTCGAGCAAACTGGACTGTGGTGAAACCGGCTGATATTCTCCTAGCATACAAACAACTACAAAAATGTTTTAGATACTGGCTCCTTAAATTGCCCATGTCACGACTATTTAGACAGGCATATCACTAGGTGCTTCTTGCTCTGCTTGAATCTGGGCGTAACAACTGGGAACCAATGTATGCAGTGTTTTATATGAAAATGGATTTTGTATAGTATGGATGTTTGAAGAAGTTGGAAGGGTTTTACAGCCTTCTTGCTGAATTTAAAGAGAGACTTATTTCGTGTACTATACAAGAAAACATGACAAATACAAATGGTATTATTCTTTTAAGAACATTTTCCAGCCAGAAAGATACTCGTCTTTAATTGCAAATAAATGGCACAGAGATAGCCTAACATTTCGATGAAGGGTTAGTGGGCTTAGGAACTGCAAGCGCTGGTTTCTTTTTATGAAACACAGGCTGATGGTAAATGTCCAGCTTGTGAAGAAGAAACCGAAACTGAATTTAATTTCTTATTCCAATGCACAGCTTACAAAGATATCCGAAACAAATGCACTGTATTTCACTAACCTTCTTATACTTCTGACCAGAATCGTCTTGTGAATGCTTTGTCGAGCAACAGTGAATATGTGATAATAATAAATCTAGCAAAATTCATATCACAAGCTATGAACATTAGTAAAAAGAGAATTGAAATAAGCAACTAGCGATGCATTTAATCATTGAAATCATTGACAAGACGATTCATTATCATGTGCATGTGTATGCATAAGTGTGTGTTTGAGGGAGGGGGGGGGGGGGGGGGGGGGGGGGGAACTTAGAGGTGAGGTGGGGATGGGAGTGTGGGAATGAAGGGAGAAAGCTGTCGGAAAGAGTTGTGGGCGAGGGGTGGCAGGAGGGGGAAGGGAGGGCTGAGGTGAGTGAGTGATTTTACTGAGTAAAGTTCAGATATTCCCCCTTGTCTAAAAAGGCTTAATTGCTGGGCTGAAATAGAATATCTGTCAATGTCTCTCTATATTATATTGGGTATTGGGTCTCTCTCTCTCTCTCTCTCTCTCTCTCTCTCTCTCTCTCTCTCTCTCTGTGCAAGTTGGTATTTTTGCAGTTAAGTGGTGCATTTCGTATAACGTACCCCCCACTATAAAGCATGCTGTTATAGACTGTTGGAACTTGCATGACATCAGACAACATTTGATGGCAGACACCATGAAAAGCTCGTTCAGGGATGTTCCATCAGACGTGAGCCTTTAAGTTTCTGAAAGAAATAACAGCTTTTCATCACATCTAAGATTTTACGGCAGAAAGATTGGAAGGAAATTCTGGCATGTATAGAAGAGAAAAAAGCAGTTGTGTATTATCTATATATATATATATATATATATATATATATATATATATTGTTTAACCCATGTTCGCAGTTGACTTTAATCAGGGGGACACTCCTTGGGCCGTACTTACATGTCGTCGGTAACGGGGAAGTGACTTACTATCTCGTTGTAAGCTCGAAGGTTCGTCACTTGCAGATCCATATCTCGATAGTAACCTTCAACCTCGTGGTTTGCAGTGGGTGAGGGGTGGGTAACGTACAACGAGGATAGGGCATGAGTTCGCCCTGGGTTAGATTAAAACAAAGCCATTGGACACGTTCAATGATCACGAACTTCACGCAAAGTTAAGATTTCGTCGTCACAACATCTTCCAGCTGACAGACGCTCTCCGAGAAGACACTCAATTTGATTTGCACAGACCAAGACACAGAACTCGGCCCCCTGCTCTACAAGTGTGTCTGTAACTCCCAAGTTCATCTGCTACGATAGTTGGCCTAGCTCTTGGTGTGTGTGTGGGTCGGTGGGCTAACACAACACGTGCCTGTGTGTGTCATTGTTACTTTGTGTCAGTGTGTGTGCGTGTGAGTGTGACTTCATCATGTTAATGGCCTTTGAATAGTTTCATCAACTTTGTTTTAGTTAAACTGCTTTTTCAGTCTTGGTGTGTGTGTCTGTGTCAGCGCGTTTGTGGGCATGCGCGAAAGGTTGGCGGTTATTCAAGACATGCGCAGAAGAAGGGAATCCCTCTTTTTATCTGACCTTCACCCTTTTTCTTTCTAGATACTTCATAGGTAGAAACCGAGACAAAACCCGGATGATATAGGTACGGAAGTAGAATGCGCTGAACCCACAAGGTTTGTACCCAAGAGTTAATCTCGTTTGTAGAAGTATGTTTACCGACGACATGTAAGTACGGCCCCTGATATGGCGTAATGCGGTTTGGACAAGGCTATAAACAACATGAATTGAAATGAGTTGTTTGAACAGAATTGTAATAAAGTTTTTGAGTTTCTAAGCCTCGGATATCTCTAATTCATCATACTTACAAAAGTTTATTTTTGAATGTGCATTGTATGAGGAAAGAGTTGCTCTACTTGTTTGTTGTTTCTTGTTTACTGTTCCATGCCTCATTTCATATTTACTTTCTGTACGAGGAAAGAAATATAGATGAATACTTGTGAGGCCATGACAGCTCAGTAAGAAAAACAGAGACACACAGCTAACCCACTGTCCGTGTAATAGAATTACTTTTGAAATTAAAAGATACTTTTAATTTTGTAGACGAGACATGTTCTGGAGACTCTCTGGAAAATCTGCATGTATAGGGTTCCTTGAATAGATCGTTCATCGTCTAGAATGATTCCTGTGGGTTTTTCGAAGGCCATTATTGCGAATGTAATTTTCATCTGCCGTTTACTACTGAAATCATTCATATGTGATTGACTGGAATAACACATACCACACAATTTGATCAAGTGGGCAATATTCTGAAAAAGGCATCGGATTGAAACAAGGGGGAAATCGATTATATTTGAAACCCTTCGCAGTTAACAGTTAAAATGAACAATGGCTGTTTTTCTTCGCTTGATTGTTTGTGTTTTGTTGGCTTTATTTGTTTTAGCGTATGCGCAGTACAGTGATCACTTACATTTATCTCACTCAATTTTACTCACGCAAAATTTCAAGTTATGACATTGGATTTTTGTACCGCTATGACGATTATCTTGTTTTGTGTTTGAATATTGTTCATGATATTTGACACATGATGAGCGCCAGTTGCATACGTATTGAAGTTTCGCTCTCTCTCTCTCTCTCTCTCTCTCTCTCTCTCTCTCTCTCTCTCTCTCTCTCTGAACCAAATCAGCTAAAGTCAGGCTGATAGCACATGTTTATCAGCAAACAGGCATACTGAACTTTTAACAACTGTTTTTAATGGACATCATTAGGGCGTGACACGCTAGCTCAAGGGTGAGACAGAACCAGCAGTCAGAAAACAAGTTTGCAGGTCAACACACAATACGAGGCTCAACCTTAACATTAAACAGTGCTGCCCCACAACACTGTCAGCCACAGGGTGCATTTACCTAAACATTAAACAATGTGCCCACAACACTGTCAGCGTCAGGGTGCATTTACCTAAACATTAAACAATGCTGCCACAACACTGTCAGCCACATGGTGCATTTACCTTAACATTAAACAATGCTGCCCACAACACTGTCAGCCACAGGGTGCATTTACCTAAACATTAAACAATGCTGCCCACAACACTGTCAGCCACAGGGTGCATTTACCTAAACATTAAACAATACTGCCCACAACACTGTCAGCCACAGGGTGCATTTACCTTAACATTAAACAATGCTGCCCACAACACTGTCAGCCACAGGGTGCATTTACCTAAACATTAAACAATACTGCCCACAACACTGTCAGCGTCAGGGTGCATTTTACCTAAACATTAAACAATGCTGCCCACAACACTGTCAGCCTGCCTCAGGGTGCATTTACCTTAACATTAAACAATGCTGCCCACAACACTGTCAGCCACATGGTGCATTTACCTAAACATTAAACAATACTGCCCACAACACTGTCAGCCACATGGTGCATTTACCTTAACATTAAACAATGCTGCCCACAACACTGTCAGCCACATGGTGCATTTACCTTAACATTAAACAATGCTGCCCACAACACTGTCAGCCACAGGGTGCATTTACCTTAACATTAAACAATGCTGCCCACAACACTGTCAGCCACAGGGTGCATTTACCTTAACATTAAACAATGCTGCCACAACACTGTCAGCCACAGGGTGCATTTACCTTAACATTAAACAATGCTGCCCACAATACTGTCAGCCACAGGGTGCATTTACCTAAACATTAAACAATACTGCCCACAACACTGTCAGCCTGCCTCAGAGTGCATTTACCTTAACATTAAACAATACTGCCCACAACACTGTCAGCCCCACATGGTGCATTTACCTTAACATTAAACAATGCTGCCCACAACACTGTCAGCCACAGGGTGCATTTACCTTAACATTAAACAATGCTGCCCACAACACTGTCAGCGTCAGGGTGCATTTACCTTAACATTAAACAATGCTGCCCACAACACTGTCAGCCACAGGGTGCATTCACCTTAACATTAAACAATACTGCCCACAACACTGTCAGCCACATGGTGCATTTACCTTAACATTAAACAATGCTGCCCACAACACTGTCAGCCACAGGGTGCATTTACCTTAACATTAAACAAATGCTGCCCACAACACTGTCAGCGTCAGGGTGCATTTACCTAAACATTAAACAATGCTGCCCACAACACTGTCAGCCACAGGGTGCATTTACCTTAACATTAAACAATACTGCCCACAACACTGTCAGCCACATGGTGCATTTACCTTAACATTAAACAATACTGCCCACAACACTGTCAGCCACATGGTGCATTTACCTTAACATTAAACAATGCTGCCCACAACACTGTCAGCCACAGGGTGCATTTACCTTAACATTAAACAATGCTGCCCACAACACTGTCAGCGTCAGGGTGCATTTACCTAAACATTAAAAACAATGCTGCCCACAACACTGTCAGCCACAGGGTGCATTTATCTTAATATTACACAGTGCTGCCCACAACACTGTCACTCACAGGGTGCATTTATCTTAATATTAAACAGTGCTGCCCACAACACTGTCAGCCACAGGGTGCATTTACCTTAAAATTAAACAATGCTGCCCACAACACTGTCAGCCACAGGATGCATTTACCTTAAAATTAAACAATGCTGCCCACAACACTGTCAGCCACAGGATGCATTTACCTTAGCATTAAACAATACTGCCCACAACACTGTCAGCCACAGGGTGCATTTACCTAAAAACATTAAACAATGCTGCCCACAACACTGTCAGCGTCAGGGTGCATTTACCTTAACATTAAACAATGCTGCCCACAACACTGTCAGCCACAGGATGCATTTACCTCAACATTAAACAGTGCTGCCCACAACACTGTCAGCCACAGGATGCATTTACCTTAACATTAAACAATGCTGCCCACAACACTGTCAGCCACAGGGTGCATTTACCTCAACATTAAACAGTGCTGCTGCCCACAACACTGTCAGCCACAGGATGCATTTACCTTAACATTAAAACAATGCTGCCCACAACACTGTCAGCCACAGGGTGCATTTGTATTGGTATAAAATGTAACGTCTGAAGACGACCTGTTCGTCAAAAATTCACCTGTCCGTTTCATATTGTGTACTAACTAAACATTGCTTTGCACCTTGGGTCGTGAGTTGACCGTTATTTCACCTCGGTTTTCATTAATGATGCGGGCCTTTCTCTCTCTGCCTTAAATGGCACCCTGGTTTGAATTATGAGAAATAGGTAGAAGTGCAAAAATAAAAAGGATTAAAATGCTCTCTAGATGTGTTGTAAAAGGGTAAGAAAGGGTTACTGAATATTGGTAACTGCAAAAGAAAGTTGCATTCTCTTCATGTATGTACAAACTGAAATTTTCCGCATGTTCATCGAGCCTTGTCTAATCTGAACAGCAGGGGACAGGAGAAAAATGCAGTAACAAAGAACGTTTACGTCAGCTCTGAGTGAAAAAAAAAAATCGTCTCACACACACACACACACACACACACACACACACACACACACACACACATACAAAAGACCAATAGAATTAGTTCACTCTGCTGACAGATTGTTTCTATGCAGAAGAAAGGGGTACTCGTGATGTGTTTAAGGATTCTTGTAAATTGTATCAAGCCAAATTTGATGAGATTTGTAAAATAATTCAAAAGGCTCCACCGAAAAAAAAAAAAAAAAAGTAGACAAACGAATCACAAGACAAAACACGACACGTTTTGACCTCTTAGGTCTTCTTCAGGAAAGATATACAACGCTCGGAAAAACAACATGAACGATCAATCATTAACTCTTCATCCAAATCGGCGCAAGATGGGGCGTTGAAACTTGCACCGAATCGGATAGAAATAAGTGATTGCTCGGTTTTTCATCGTCCTGAGTATTGTGCATCTTGCATGCAGAAAACCTAAGAGGTCGAAAACGCGTCGTGTCTTGTTGTGTAATTCGTTTGTCTACGTTTTCCGGTGGGAGCCTTATAAATTTTTTTTTTTATCAAATATATTTAGATTTCCGCCTGCAGTCGCCTCACGTAGCAGCTAGATCCAACTTTGAGTAGACTGCCCTGAATAAAGAGTCTGCAAACACGCGTATGGCATGTTCCTTTTGATAACGTAAATGGAATCGCCAATGTCTGGACATGAACGACTGTGTTCACAACTTACTGTTGACCATAGTTGTGATGTGTTGTGGATGCGTGATTTGAGGCCAGTGGCATTTAAGTGGTTCTTTCAGGTGTAGCAGGCAGACAATGAACAAGGTATGCATATGCATTTTCGTTTTGCGTGAAGGGCGCTCTGTGCGTGTGTAATTTCAGTCTGCACATGTATTTGTTCTACTGCCGGTATATCAGTCTATCTCTGCAGGTAAGTTCAAATGCCTTTCTTCAGCTACCACACGCACTGTCCACAGAACTCGGGCCTGGCGAGTCCTGTAGAGATGATGATGAATGTGTCTCTGGCTCACTCTGGCACCAAAGGAACTTGTCAATGCACCGATACCGTCACTACCCTGAAGGATGGTGCTTGTGGTGAGGGAAGAGAGAGAGAGAGGGGGGGGGGGTGGGGGGGAGGGGTAAGAGGTGAAGTCGAGTGTGTGAGTCTGTGTATGTATAAAGCATAGAAATGTTGATTATATAAAATGTCTGTCATCAAGTCGTAAAATTATAGATTTGTCTGAGCCAGCAAATGCACATGTGTGTGTGTGTGTGTGTGTGTGTGTGTGTGTGTGTGTGTGTGTGTGTGCGTGCGTGCGTGCGTGCGTGCGTGCGTGCGTGTGTGTGTATGTGTGTGTGTGTTTGTGCTGAAGGAGGGATTATGTTTAGTAAACTAGTTATTACTTTCTCTGTAGGAAGCACCCTCGATACAAGTATCTCTCTCTCTCTCTCTCTGTCTGTCTGTCTCTGTCTGTCTCTCTCTCTCTGTCTCTCTCTCTCTCTCTCTCTCTCTCTCTCTCTCTCTCTCTCTCTCTCTCTCTCTCTCTGTGGTAATAAAAGACTCTGCTTACAAGTCAGAAGGGCTCCCTTGATGAAGCAGGACATTCACAACTGGAATCATAAGAAAGTAGGTCCAACGCGTCTTCCATTTCCAGACAGGAACAGGAGAAAACATAAAAAAAAAAAGACTTCCTTTTAAGGAGAGATCCGCTAACTTGCAAATGACAGTTGTTCCGGTCCGAAGAGATATCATTCGTTGGGCCACCGGTCCACACTTATCTAATGGAGGTCTGGATGGGAGGGTGCGCGTGGATGGACGGACGAACGGACTGACGGACCACCTTATGATAAACTGTCGTGGTGATAGACCCATAGAGTGACCAAGGATGTATTCTTTCATTCGCCTAAACATACCTTGCACAACAGTGATAGAAGAGAAACTCATTTTCCCCACCGTTTTTTGGTTGGACCGTAGTGAAAATACTCCCAAATAGTTACATTCTAAATGCCCGCTTATTCTTATCAAGACAGAAACCCAAGTCAAGTCAAGTCAGCGTAAACTTGATTATCTCATTTGAGAAAATTATTTGTGGTTCGAACACGTACCAGCAAAGAAACAATAATTTGGTTCAAATGACACATTTTCTCAATTATGACATCAGTCATATAAGGAAATTGAATTTGAAGGTATAATTTCAACAATCTATCAGTTAAATAAATCAAATGAATGAGGGGAATAAAAAAACTTTGTTTGTAAATATGACACTTCGAATTTAACCGTCGATTC
>JADBJO010021617.1:0-2500 GCA_016801955.1 Conus betulinus
CCCCCCCCCAGTCTCCCTGACTCTTCCTCACTCTAAACAGGGCAGAAATCCATACGAATATACCGGTGAGCTATCGTGGCTTTTGAGAGAGTTCCCATTTAAACGAGGTCTTCTCTGTCTTTCGTGCTCAGAAGCGTAAGTTCCATCCATTCCCTGGCTTTCCAAAGAAACCTCTGCGACACTGGAATGTCGACGTGAACACTGACATTCTGCAGAGGTACTGAAGGGTTTGTGGCAAGGCTCCATGACACCTGTTCTTGATCTCCTTAGTCTCTGAACATCTTCCCCATGACACTCTCTGATCTCTTAGTCTCTGAACATCTCTATGACATCTCTCTGATCTCCTCAGTGTCTTAAATTTCTCTATTACACCTCTCTGATCTCCTCAGTGTCTTAACATCTTCTCTATTACACCTGTTGATCTCCTCAGTCTTGAACATCTTCTCCATGACACCTCTATGATCTCCTCAGTCTCTGAAACATCTTCTCTGTGATACTCTCTGAACTCTCAGTCTCTGAACATCTTCTCTGTGATACCTCTCTGATCTCCTCAGTCTCTGAACATTTTCTCTACTACACTCTCTGATCTCCTCAGTCTCTGAACATCTTCTCATGACACCTCTCTGATCTTCTCAGTCTCTGAACATCTGCTCTACTACACCTCGCTGATCTTCTCAGTCTCTGAACATCTTCTCTGCTATACCTCTCTGAAGTCCTCAGTCTCTGAACATCTTCTCTATTAGTTACAACTCTCTGAAGTCCTCAGTCTCTGAACATCTTCTCTATTAGTTACACCTCTCTGCTCTCCTCAGTCTCTGAACATTCTTATCTACTACACCTCTCTGAACTCCTTAGTCTCTGAACATCTTCTCCATGACACCTCTCTGATCTCCTCAGTCTCTAAAAATCTTCTCTATGACATCTCTCTGATCTCCTCCGTCCTCTGAACATCTTCTCTACTACACCTCTCTGATCTCCTCAGTCTCTGAACATCTTATCTATGATACCTCTCTGAACTCCTCAGTCTCTGAACATCTTCTCTACTACACGTCTCTGAACTCTCAGTCTCTGAACATCTTCTCTATGACACCTCTCTGATCTTCTCAGTCTCTGAACATCTTCTCTGCTACACGTCTCTGAAGTCCTCAGTCTCTGAACATCTTCTCTATTAGTTACACCTCTCTGAAGTCCTCAGTCTCTGAACATCTTCTTCTACTACACCTCTCTCTGAAGTCCTCGTCTCTGAACATCTTCTCTACTACACCTCTCTGAAGTTCTCAGTCTCTGAAAATCTTCTCTATGACACCTCTCTGAACTCCACAGTCTCTGAATATCTTCTCTCATGACACCTCTCTGAACTCCTCAGTCTCTGAACACTCTTCTCTACTACACCTCTCTGAAGTCCTCAGTCTCTGAACATCTTCTCTACTACACTCTCTCTGAAGTTCGCAGTCTCTGAAACATCTTCTCTATGACACCTCTCTGAACTCCACAGTCTCTGAACATTCTTCTTACTACACCTCTCTGAACTCCTCAGTCTCTGAACATCTTCTCTATGACACCTCTCTGAGCTCCTCAGTCTCTGAACATCTTCTCTATGACACCTCTCTGAGCTCCTCAGTCTCTGAACATCTTCTCTATGATACATCTCTGATCCCTCAGTCTCTGAACATCTTCTCTATGACAACCTCTCTGATTCCCTCAGTCTCTGAACAATTCTCTATGACACCTCTCTGATCTCCTCAGTGTCTTAACATCTTCTCTATGACACCTCTCTGAAATCCTCAGTCTCTGAATATCTTCTCTGTGATACCTCTCTGAAAACTCC
Organism: Conus betulinus; assembly: GCA_016801955.1. Classification (NCBI taxonomy): domain Eukaryota; kingdom Metazoa; phylum Mollusca; class Gastropoda; order Neogastropoda; family Conidae; genus Conus; species Conus betulinus. The sequence goes on from JADBJO010021617.1 coordinate 1,829, forward strand.
TCAGTCTCTGAACATCTTCTCGTCAGTTTGCTCTGTTCGCACCTTCATCTGTACAATCCTATCTTTTAAAGACAATATCTTACGGCAAGCTTTCTTTTTTTTTCTCTTATGTATGTGTGTGGGGGGTGGGGGGATGGGGGGGTGTGGGTGGGGGTCTGTGCGTACATGCTTACATGCGTGTGTGTGTGTGTGTGTGTGTGCGTGTGTATGTGTGTGTGTGTGGTGTGTGTGTGTGTGTGTGTGTGCGTGCGTGTGTGTGTGTGTGTCTGCGTGTGTGTTCGTGTGAAGAGAGAGAAAGAGAAGGGAGGGAGGAAGACAAACAGAGAGGAGGGGGGGGGGGAGAGAGGAGAGAGGAGTCTGTTTTTCTTTCTTTCTTTTTTTCGTCAACCCTCCAAACTCTTTTTCCCCTCAAGTTTTTTTTTAACACCCCCCCCCCCTCCCCGCCTTCCCCTCCCCGCTTTTTTTTTTTTTTTTTTTTTTTTTTTTGGGGGGGGGGGGGGGGGGGCTGGATTTTTTGTTTTATTGTAAACTGGAGTCGCCACGCTCCTATATTTTGACCTCTCCTTTCTTTTTTTTTTTCTTTCCTCCACTTACTCTCTAACCATTCAAGTCTCTACGGACATTTCGTACGCGGATATTTTGCTGCCTGGGGTTCATCTACGCCCTAATACC
>JADBJO010021617.1:10000-20000 GCA_016801955.1 Conus betulinus
GGATGGGCATTGTTGTGGAAGGAGGTAGGGGTTGGGCATTGTTGTGGAAGGTGGGGGTTGGCATTGTTATGGAAGGTGGGGGCTGGGCATTGGTGTGTACGGGTGGGGACTAGGCATTGGTGTGTACGGGTGGGGGCTGGGCATTGGTGTGTACGGGTGGGGGCTAGGCACTGGTGTGTACGGGTGGGGCCAGGGCATTGGTGTGTACGGGTGGGGGCTAGGCATTGGTGTGGTACGAGTGGTGGCTAGGCACTGGTGTGTACGGGTGGTGGCTAGGCATTGGTGTGTACGGGTGGGGGCTAGGCATTGGTGTGTACGGGTGGGGCCAGGGCATTGGTGTGTACGGTTGGGAGCCATGCCACTACGACGATCGCCGACAGCGGCGTCAACAGCTGAGGAGGTCGACGGTCATTCTCGAGAGTGGGGCATGGCGCCTTCAATAAGTCAGTGCTGGTGGGGGATGCTCTCTCCTGTCTCTGTCTGTCTGTCTATCCGTCTGTCTGTCCGTCTCCCTGATCCATCCTCTCTCTCTCTCTCTCTCTCTCTCTCTCTCTCTCTCTCTCTCTCTCTCTCTCTCTCTCCCCCCACATCCCTCTGTTCGTGCACGTGTGCGCCTCCCCCTCCCTTTACGCGCACACACACACACACACACACACACACACACACACACACACACACACACACACAGCCTGCACGCTTGCGCACGCTCGAACTTTTCCCATGCCGAGTCCCAACGGAGGGAGAGAGGTGGGCTACAGGTGGGGGGGAGGGGGAGACAGGACAGACGTGTGGGCACATAAGCCGCTGTTGGGAGCAGGGACTGGCAGTAGCCATGGCTTCTGCAGGTTTTGATGCTGTGGCCTTTCTGCTGAGCGTGCACGTGTGGACAACGACAAACTGCGACAGAGAGACCGGCAGACAGACACAAAGAGAGAAAAGAGAGAAAAAAACGGACTGACAGAAAAGAGAGAAACAGAGAGAAACAGACTGAGAGAGAGAGAGAGAGGGAGAGAGAGAGAGAGAGAGAGAGAGAGAGAGGGCAAGGTATGGAGGGGGTTACATAGAGTGTATAATTAACTGCCTGCCTCTCCCCTGTTCCCCCACATCTCCCGTCTTCCCTCTCCCACTGCCCCCGCCGTCCCGTCCCACCCTTCGTCCCCTCTTTCTCCTTCCTGTCCCCACCCCCCCCTCTCTCTCTCTCTCTCTCTCTCTCTCTTTCTGCCCCCCTTCCCCAGCTTCTCCCTTTCCTATCCTCCACCTCACACCCCCCCCCCACCCCCCCCCGATCCTTTTTTTCATTCTTCTTCTCTTCACCTTCTTCCGTCCCCCTTTCATTTTTCCCCCCACCCTTATCCCCCTTCCACTCCTTTCCATGTCAACCTCCTAACCTCCTCCCGCCCTCTCTCGTTCACTCCTCGTCCATGACCATTCTACAGGGTACAGTGGAGGGTGGACATGTATCTCCCCATGATTCCCTGTCCAGGACCATTCTACAGGGTACAGTGGAGGGTGGGACATGTATCTCCCCATGATTCCCTCTCCATGACATTCTACAGGGTACAGTGGAGGGTGGACATGCATCTCCCTATGATTCCCTGTCCACGACCATTCTACAGGGTACAGTGGAGGGTGGACATGCATCTCCCCATGATTTCCTGTCCATGACCATTCTACAGGGTACAGTGGAGGGTGGACATGTATCTCTCCATGATCCCTGTCCAAGACCATTCTACAGGGTACAGTGGAGGGTGGACATGTATCTCCCCATGATTCCCTCTCCAAGACCATTCTACAGGGTACAGTGGAGGGTGGACATGTATCTCCCCATGATTCCCTGTCCATGACCATTCTACAGGGTATATATTACTGTGTGGAATATCTTCTCTTTTTTTACAATTTGGAACAATCCCAATTGAAGTGAACACACACACACACACACACACACACACACACACACACACACACACACACACACACACGCACACACACACACACACACACGCACACACACACGCATGCGCGCGCGCGCTCGAAAACGTCTTTCTTCTGTTACAAATACCGATGATAGCCTGACAAATTAACACAACCGTTTGTATTCGTTGACGGACGGAGAGACAGACAGACAGACAGACAGAGAGGAGGGCGGGACAGACATATACAGAAAGACAGACAGAAAAACATACAAGTAGATTGAAGGTTATCAGGGAGAGTATAGAAATGATGTAACCAGCCACGTTATAAGTGAATGCTATTTGTATTTCTTTATTCCAGAGACAGACAGACAGACACATTTGTATTTCTTTATTACAGAGACAGACACACACACACACACAAACAGACAGAAACAGAGGGAGACAGAGAGATAGAGTGAAGGAGGGAGGGAGAGGGAGAGAGAGGGGGAGAGAGAGAGAGAGAGAAGGAGAGAGAGAGGGGGGGGGAGGGGGGGAGAGAGGGACAGACTGACACAGACAGACCAACTGACAGACAGACAGACAGATCGACCAACAGATTGAAGGTAATCAGAGAGAGTACAGGAATGACCTGACGAGTCAAATTTCAAGTGAATATTATTTGTATTTCTTTATACCACACTATACACAGAGAGAGACAGAGACAAAGAGAGGCAGACAGACAGACAGACAGACAGAAAGAGACGGCGAGAGACAGACAGGTGGGAGAAGAGAATGAGAGACAGACACCCACACAGACTGACACAGACTGATTGATAGACAGACAGACAAACTGACTGACTGACGGACGGACAGACAGACACTCGGACAGAGACGAAAAGGTAATCAAGGGAGATAACAACTTGCTCAAGGCTGCGCGACCTCGAAATAACACTGGCCGGGAATTTCTTGTTTTCTCTTTTTATTTCGTGCACTTGGATGCGGGCAGAACTGTAAAAACAGCAGGGAAGGAGAAATGGTGAAAACAACAACAACAACAACGACAACAACAGCATCATCAACAACATCAACAAACAACCAGACAATGCCGTCTGCCTGGGCAGTTCATTTGCTGGTGGAGTCTGCCACGTGATGAATTCCACACAGAGGTGATGGGCCATTGATGATCCACTCAGCCAGCCAAGTCTGGTTTATAGCCCAGCCGACCACGAAGCCCTGAATCGATGTACGGAGGCATTAGGGGTGGAAAGCTCGTCAACGTTCGTCACAGTAAAGTACGGTGTGTGTGTGTGTGTGTGTGTGTGTGTGTGTGTGTGTGTGTGTGTGTGTGTGTGTGTGTGTGTGTCTGCGCGCGCGCGCGTGCGTGCGTGCGTGCGTGCGTGCGTGCGTGCGTGTCTGTCTGTCTGTCTATTTGTCTATCTGTCTGTCAGTCTGTCTGTGTCAGTGCACGCCCGCGCGTGCGTGCGTGCGTGCGTGCGTGCGTGTGTTCGTGTGTGCCAGGCTATGTGACATGTATGGGTGCATGTGTCCCTAACGGTGGACATATGTACGCAGAGCGGAGCGGAGCAGTCTGCAGCGACAGATGGTCGAAGACAATCCGATTAGGCTGCGAGGGAAAAAGCACACACCGTGGCCACACTCACCAAGCCCTCAACAACAATATGCCTGCATGAGACAGAGGGGAAAGACAAGGACAGAAAGGGAGGGAGGGAGAGGGGAAAGAGAAAGAGAAAGAGAGAGACAGACTGACAGACAGACTGACAGAGAGAATGCGCAAGCACACATGCGCACGTACGCGCGCGCGCCCGCACACACACACACACACACACACACACACACACACACTGACAGAGAGATAGAGAGGGAGACAGACAGACAGACAGAGATAGAGAGAATATGAATACAAATGTTTCGTTGATAGCTAACAGCGTATTTACACCATGCCTTAAACGAGAGAGAGAAGAGGAGTGAGAGAGAACGAGTAGAGAGTGAGAGAGAGAGAGAGAGAGAGAGAGAGAGAGAGAGAGAGAGAGAGAGAGAGAGAGAGAGAGAGAGGAGTGTGTGTGTGTGTGTGTGTGTGTGTGTGTGTGTGTGTGTGTGTGTGTGTGTGTGTGTGTGTGTGTGGGGGGGGGGGGGGGGGTAAAAAAAGAAGAGGACGAAGACTACACCAACTATATTTACGGGGGGAAATGTGGAGGGGGGGGGAACATTCGCATCCTCGTTCTCTTCCTCAACTTCATATTTTTCCCCCTTTCATTCATTCTACCCATCTTTCATTCACTCCGCTTTTCTTTCATTCATTCTTTCTTTTCATTCCACCTTTCTCCTCCTTTTTCCATTCCTTCCTTCTTTCTTTTCATTTCGCTTTCTCTTCTTTCCTTTTTTTTTTTTTCTTTCATTCATTCTATCTTTCATTCTACCTTTCTTCTCCTTTTTCCATTCCTTCCTTCTTTCTTTTCATTTCGCTTTCTCTTCTTACCTTTTTTTTCTTTCATTCATTCTATCTTTCATTCTACCTTTCTTCTCCTTTTCCATTCCTTCTTCTTCTTTCTTTTCATCCGCTTTCTCTTCCTTCCTTTTCGTTGCCCTTTTCCTTTCACATTCCTGCTTTTCTTCTCTGGCTGTCCCTCTTCACTCCGTCCCCCCCCCCCCCCACCCCCACCCCTACCCCCCACCCCACCCCCAAAAGCAGCAGCACCACCATCATCACTATGAACTATTTTTTCCCTCCTCCCTCCTCCTCCCTCCTCCTCTTTATTCCTCTTGGCCCTGGCTTCTTCCCTCTTGTGATCACCCAGCCCTCTCTGTAGAATTACCAGCGGGGGACGGAATAGCTCAGCTGGTAGAGCGCCGGACTCGCAATCCAAGGGTTGCGGGTTCGAATCTCCGCTGGGCCGTTTCGGTACAGGGGGATTTTTCCCTCGGAGTTAACGTTGCTTCTGGCTCCGTTTCCCATGCAGTCCTTCGAATGAGACTATAAAGCGAAGTTCCGTGCGTGAACGCACGATGACATCTTGCTCACACGTAAAATCCAATCACCAACGTTCGGAAGAGAAGGCCAGGTAGTTTGGCCGTTGGTATGGATGACACGTTACACGTAGCAGGCACCTTCCCCGAAGATGGAGTATGGCTGCCTCAAATGGCGGGATGAAAAAAAAAAACGGTCCTACACACACAAAACTCCACTCCCTTTGTTAAGCAGATGGGATTTATACCTGCCTGTCTACACAGGGAGTGTCCGCAGGTGTATCAGCCTGCGTACGCAGAAGAAGAATTACCAGCTCGTCATTGATGATGCTTTCCCAAACGCTCTTCCTCCCCTCTCCTCCTCCTCCTCTTCTTCCTTCCCCCACCATCAGCACTACTTCCTCCTCCCCTTCCCTTCTATCTCCTCCTTCTCTTCCACTTCTTCCTCCTTTTTTCCCGTCCCTTCCCCTCCCTTTCTCTCCCCTCCTCCGTCTTCAATCAGTCAGGATTACCGGAACTGCATTAAGTGTGAAATTGCGTGTGAATGCTCAATTCTCTACCGATTTACAGACTCCATCGATCAAATGGGTGTGCCCTCCTCCTCCTCCTCCTCCTCCTCCTCCCCCCCCCCCCCCCCCCCCCCCCCCCCCCCCCCTCCTCTTCCTCCTCCTTCTCTTTCTTTTTATTCTTCCTCTTCCTCTTTTTCACTCAGTCAGGGTTTAAGAGTTTAAGATCCTTATTTGTAGGGAACGGCAGGCTTAAAAGTCTTTAACAGGCATAACTTTATGCTCGTTCAAGACTCTTACAATTCATTGAATCTTCCTTCTTCGTTCGTCTCCTCCTCCTCCTTCTCCTCCTCCTCCTTTTGCTTTTTTCATTTGTTGTTGTTGTTGTTGTTATGTTGTTGTTGTTGATCTTCTTCTTCTTCTTCTTCTGCTCCTCCTCCTCCTCCTCCTTCACTACGACCTCTTCCTCCTCCTCTCCCCTTCCCTCCCCTCTCCTCCTCCACCACACCTCCTTCCTCTCCACCTCTTCTTTTCCCTTCCCTTCCCGCCTCCGTTCTTCTTCCCTCCTCCTCCTCTGCTCGTTAAAGATTCTTACCATCAAATGTATCTCCTCCTCCTTCTTCTTTATTTCTTGTTGCTGATGTTCATGTTGATATGGTTGTTGTTCTTGATCTTCTCCTCCTCCTCCTCCTCCTCCTCCTCCTCCTTGCTTTTCTTCTTCTTCTCCTCTCTCTTCGAAGAGGGACAGTGAGAGACAGGGAGGGAGGAAAGAAGGGAGACAGCCAGGAATAAGAAAGCTACCATCGTGCAAAAATGGCATGTGAAAGGTAAATTCCCTACCCAGTTAAGATGCAATCAAATCGATGCAGCCTTTGAGTTTTTTTATCGTTGTTGTTGCTGTTCTTCAACGCGTCCAGCAAATTACATGCGTGTGAAACGGCACGTGAAAAAGCCTCTGATATGTCTAATCATCTGCCTATTAAACGTGAAAAAGCCTCCGATATGCCTAATCATCTGCCTATTAAACGTGAAAAAGCCTCTGATATGTCTAATCATCTGCCTAGTAAACGTGATAAAGCCTCTGATAAGTCTAATCATCTGCCTATTAAACGTGAAAAAGCCTCTGATATGCCTAATCATCTGCCTATTAAACGTGAAAAAGCCTCTGATAAGTCTAATCATCTGCCTAGTAAACGTGAAAAAGCCTCTGATATGTCTCATCATCTATCTATTACAGACTCAATCAATCTAATTGACGGTGTTTTTTTTTTTCCTTCTCCATCTTCTTTTCCTTTTTTTTTTCTTTTCTTCCATCGGTCAGAAATCAGGAAACGACATTCGTGTGAAACCGGGAGCTTTTTAACAAGCCTAATTATCTACTCGATACTGATTCAATCAATGAAATCAATGTTTTTATTTTGTAGTCATCTTTCTCTTTCTTCTTCTTCTTCTTCTTCTTCCACTTTCCCCAATTCTCCCTTCCCATCTCTTCTTCTTTTCCCCTATAATCAGTTAAGATTTAGGTGGGGGGGGGGGGGGGGGGGGGGGGGGGGGGGGGGGGGGGGACTCCAGTTGTATGAAATGAGAAGCCTTTAACGAGCCTAATCATCTATCCATTAAAAAATGGAATCAATCAGACTTAAAATCTTACCCTTTTTTCATTTTTTCTTCTTCTTCTTCTTCTTCTTTCCCCCTTTTTTTTCTTCCTCCTCCTCTTTTCCTTCGTCTCTTCCTCCTTTCTCACTTCCCCGTCCCACTCCTCCTCCCCCCCCCCCCTCCCCCCTTTCCCCTCCACTTCTCTCCCGCTTTCTCTTCTGTCGCTTCCTCTCTTAAACTGTACCTTGTTCCTTTCGTCGTCGTTTTCTTCCTTCATTTCTCTTCTTGATAATCTCGTGCCTGTCACCACTGTCCCTGTCACCACTGTCCCTGTACCACTGTCCCTGTCACCGCTGTACTGTGTCACCGCTGTACCTGTCACCACTGTACCTGTCATTTCTCTTCATCGTAATCTCTTCCCTGTCACCACTGTCCCTGTCACCACTGTCCCTGTCACCACTGTCCCTGTCACCGCTGTCCCTGTCACCACTGTACCTGTCACCACTCTACCTGTCATTTCTCTTCATTGTCACCACTGTACCTGTCACCACTGTACCTGTCACCACTCTACCTGTCACCACTCTACCCGTCATTTCTCTTCATTGTCACCACTGTACCTGTCACCACTGTACCTGTCACCACTCTACCTGTCACCGCTGTACCTGTCACCACTGTACCTGTCGTTTCTCTTCATCGTAATCTCTTCCTGTCACCACTGTCCCTGTCACCACTGTACCTGTCACCACTGTATCTGTCACCAGTGTACCTGTCACCAGTGTACCTGTCACCACTGCACCTGTCATTTCTCTTCATCGTAATCTTTCCCTGTCACCACTGTCCCTGTCACCACTATACCTGTCACCACTCTACCTGTCATTTCTCTTCATCGTCACCACAGTACCTGTCACCACTGTACCTGTCACCATTGTACCGGTCATTTCTCTTCATCGTCATCTCTTCCCTGTCACCACTGTCCCTGTCACCCCTGTCCCTGTCACCACTGTACCTGTCACCACTGTACCTGTCACCACTGTCCTTGTCACCACTGTACCTGTCACCATTGTACCTGTCATTTCTCTTCATCGTAATCTCTTCCCTGTCACCACTGTCCCTGTCACCACTGTCCCTGTCACCACTGTCACCACTGTCACCACTGTCCCTGTCACCACTGTCCCTGTCACCACTGTCACCACTGTCCCTGTCACCACTGTCCCTGTCACCACTGTCACCACTGTCCCTGTCACCACTGTCCCCCTGTCACCACTGTCACCACTGTCCCTGTCACCACTGTCCCTGTCACCACTGTCACCACGGTCCCTGTCACCACTGTCCCTGTCACCACTGTCCCTGTCACCACTGTACCTGTCGGTGCTGAACGAATGTGGATCCGGCTGGAACCAAGGACGAATCAAGGTTGTTTTCTGGTTCATCAGTTCTAGTGAGGAGTGGGGGGGGGGGGGGGGGGGGGGGGGGGGGGGGGGGGGAGGAGTGAGATGGCGGGGGAGGGGGCGGGGGGGGGGGCTGTCTATGTCCTCCAGAGGCACACATACATGCACGCACGCTCTCTCTCTCTCTCTCTCTCTCTCTCTCTCTCTCTCTCTCTCTCTCTCTGTGTGTGTGTGTGTGTGTGTGTGTGTGTGTGTGTGTGTGTGTACACTGTGTATGTGTGTGACAGACACACACACACACACTCTCTCTCCCTCTCTCTCTCTCTCCTCTCAAACACATACTCTCTCTCTCTCTCTCTCTCTCTCTCTCTCTCTCTCTCTCTCTCTCTCTCTCTGTCTCTCTCTCTCTCTCTGTCACACAGACACACACACACACTCTCTCTCTCTCTCCCTCTCTCTCTCATCAAACACATACATACTCTCTCTCTCTCTCTCTCTCTCTTTTCAAAACTCTACCGCACATGTGTTCAGGCCTCTATGTGTGTGTGTGTGTGTGCGTGCGTGCGTGCGTGCGTGCGTGCGTGCATGCGTGCGTGTGTGTGTGTGTGTGTGTGTGTGTGTGTGTGTGTGTTTATGTGTCTGTGTGTCTGTGTGTATGTGTGTGTACGTGTGTGTATGTAAGTGTGAGTGTGTGTGTGTGTGTGTGTGTGTGTGTGTGTGTGTGTGTGTGTGTGTTGTGTGTGTGTGTGTGTGTGTGTGTTTGTCGCGCTGACAAAGTTACACAAATTAGTGAAAGAAATAAAACGTCACGCCTATGACGTAAAGGGTAACTTTTTTAAAGACAACGTAAGAATCATAAACTCATTCCGTATGCTTACGCATCAAAAATAGTTTCATTCATTTTTTGCAGAACTCCCTGCTCCAATAATATAGGTGTGATGCATCATATTTATACGTTAATTAAGCAAAATAATCTAGTGACTGTTCTATTACTCAATCTACCAGTGCTGTATAAAATCAAAGCCAACCAGTGAGTGGACGGCGGAATGATTTTATAACGGATAAGCTCAGAAGAGCAAGAAGAAGCAGGCAGGCAAGACGAGGAGAAGATTGCGGTTGAAGACACAGCGTGGTTGAAGCGGAAAGGAGTGCACACCCGCGTGAGAGCAAGTTCTGGAAGAGACCGTCCAGTGCTTGAACGCCAAGACACAAAGGGGGACGAGACTCTGTGAGCTAGCGACAGGGTACCCGATCGTTGACCATACCATACCATACTGCTACAGACTGGATCAGGCTAGTCAGCCTTTAGTCGGGTCTTTTTCACAAAACTGGGTCAATCCTGCTGTGTAAACTTCTTGCGTGGGGTGATGATAGCACAGCAATCTGAAAGTCTATCTAGTCGAGTATCTACGGTCTGCCCAATGACTATCCAGACTGGCCTTAAAGCTTTCGAGAGATGGTGCATTAACCAGTTTTTTTGTTTGTTTGTTTTTTGTTTGTTTTTTTTCTGGAACGCATTCCAGGGATTCACCACTCTATAGGCGAAATAGTGCTGACGCAGTGAACTATCCAACGTCACCGGATCGTCGCCGGTGTTTGGCAAATAAGGGTTTCGCTGAGGTAGATACACTCA
>JADBJO010021617.1:25000-29269 GCA_016801955.1 Conus betulinus
AAAAAATGCTCAGAGAATCATGTACAGAAATGAAGGCATCACTGTGCTTAGCGTAATGTCAGTCTAGTATGGAGACAAACATACGTCGGGCAAAACGTTATCAGGGGAAGGGGGAGGTGTTGTTATTGGAATGTCACTAGAGTATAAAGACTAAATGTGTTGGGGGGAAAAAAGGCGGAGTGGTTTATGTCTGTGAGGGGAGTCATTATTGGAACGTCAACTGAACTAAGAGAAGGACAACAACAACACAAATTTTCATTAAGAGGTAGTCACTACTGGAAGTTAATCTGATACAAAGAAAGACAAAAATTGTGGTTAAACACACTTTTGTTGTTGTTGAGAGGGAATCATTGGGAGATCAATCTGGAATAAAGACAAAATGTGCTTTCAAAAGCTTTTCATTGACAAGTCATCAGTGGAAGGTTAATCCAATACAGAAAAAGAAAAATGTGGTTACAAAGTTTTGATTTCATTGAGTGGGAGTCATTACTGGGAGTTTAATCTAGTACAGAGATAGACCAAAATGTTTCTGAAAAAAAAAGAAAGAAAAAACAGTTTTTGTAGGAAGAGAGTCCTTACAGGACGGTCCAATCTAGTGTAGCGAAAGGCAAACGTGGTTCAGAAAAACCAGTTTATTTGAGAAAGACAGTCATGATAGAAAGGTCCACTCTAGTGTAACGAAAGACAAACATGTGTCAGAAAAAAGCAGCTGTTGTGAGAAGAGAGTCATGATGGGAAGGTCCACTCTAGTATAGCGAAAGACGAACATATGTCAGAGAGAAGAGAGTCATGGTGGGAAGGTCCACTCTAGTATAGCGAAAGACGAACATATGTCAGAGAGAAGAGAGTCATAATGGGAAGGTCCACTCTAGTATAGCGAAAGGCGAACATATGTCAGAGAGAAGAGAGTCATGGTAGGAAGGTCCACTCTAGTATAGCGAAAGACGAACATGTGTCAGGGAGAAGAGAGTCATGGTGGGAAGGTCCACTCTAGTATAGCAAAAGACGATTAGTGTCAGAAAAAGTAGCTTTTGTGAGAACAGGCATGATAGGAAGGTCAATCGGGTGTACAGAAAAAAAACTCCCCGACAACTGTGTAAAAACTCCCCGACAACCGTGTAAAAAAAACTCCCCGACAACTGTGTAAATACTAGGGGGAAGGGAGGGGGGGGGACGACATTCCTCTCCCACATTTTGTAAAAAGTAGAAAACAAGGGAGGGAGGGCAGTTCCGTGTTTTTTTTTCAAAGCTGGGGGGTGGGGATGGGGGAAAGGGAGCTCCTCTTCTCCCCCAAGTTGGGTAAAGTGGAGGGGGGGGGGGGGGGTCAATTCCCCCCCCCCCCCCCCTCTCTCCCGCAGGGGGGGTGCACAGGTGTCCAGGTGTCCTTCACACGGAATGAATACCACTTTTGCCAGATGGTGGAGGAGGGAGCCGTATACAGCCCCCCCCCCCCACCCCCCACCTCCCCCTTCCCTCGCCCTGTCCGGCCCTGGAATATAGCCAAAGCAGGGATTCCGATACTTTCGCTTTCATCCAGCAACAAAAAAAAAAAGCAGAAAACCGGAAGTCTGAACCAATCTCAACACATCACGAGTGGGACACCACCGAATCCGAAGTAAAAAAAAAAAAAATGAAATTAAAAAAAAAATCCTATCAGCAAAGAAAGAGAAGGCAACACAAATGCATTGGAGGCCTTCCGTAAAAGCTCGGGAGCTGACATCCGTACAAAAAACCGTGTACAACTATAGAAAAGGGAAATGGGGAAGGAGGGGGAGAACAGGGGCATCAAACAAAGAAATGTACTACCATGGGAAGAACGAAAACCAGACAGCTGGAACCAAGGTTACGTAACGCAGCGACATTGTTCTCACATACTGGACGCGCAGACTTTAGCCTTACGTTGCACGAGAGGAAGGAGAGCGAGGCAGGCAGAGAGGGATGATGAGGGGGAGGGGGTGAAAAGGGCATGTGGTGGTGAGGGGGGTGGGGGGGGGGGGGGGGGGTCATTTGGGATGGGGAGATAGGATGACGGTGGAGGTGAGAGAGGCGGGGTGGGGTGGGGGTAGAGAGGAAGAGCAAGAAAATTATACTTGTCAATGCCTCCGGGGCGAACTGTTTGATTGCTTTTGATCTCTCTCTCTCTCTCTCCTCTCTCTCTCTCTCTCTCTCGCTCTCCACTCCTTCTCTCTCTCTCTCTCTCTCTCTCTCTCTCTCCTCTCTCTCTCTCTTCTCTCTCTCTCTCTCTCTCTCTCTCCTCCCTCACTCCTCTCTCTCCTCTCTCTCTCTCCCTCATCGTCTCTCTCCTCTCTCCCTCTCCTCATCCTCCATCTCTCCCTCTCCTCTCTCCCCTCCCTTCTTCTCACTCGCTCTCTCCCTCACCTCTTCTCTCTCTCTCTCCCCACCCTCCTCTCTCGCCGTCCTCCTCATCTCTCTTCCTCTCTCTCTCTTCTTCTCTCCTTCTCCTCACTTCTCCCCTCACCTCCCGCACTCTCTCCCCACTCGCTCTCTCCATCTCCTTCTCCCATCTATCTCCTCCCCCACCCCCCCTCTCTCTCCTCGCTCTCTATAATCTTTCTATCCCTCTCCCCCCCACCTCCTCCTCTCTTCCTACCCCTCTCTCTCTCTCTCTCTCTCTCTCTCTCTCTCTCTCTCTTTCTCTGTGACAGAGAGAGAGAGAGGAACCAATTACGAGAGGAAAAACGTGCAAACGCTGTCACGTCAAGCACCAGCGGATAGTACCCCTGCAACCCCTTGACCGCGAACAGAATGGTCAACCACCACTGAGCCACCGAGAAACCCTGGTTTTTTCCTGCCACCCTGCACACCGTTTCACGTGCCATCTAGAAGTGTCCCGTGCAACACAGGTGATAGCGGTCCTATCAGGCACCAGTTTGCACACGAGTTTACAAATATCGTAATCACACACAGCCCGATAATACCTACATTACAGAGACATGCAAATACAACAACATTCCAACTATCCAGACTGGTGCGTCTTCTTTCTGTTGGACAGCAGTCACAGGGAACATGTTTTCTTATAAAGAACCATGATTACTCCCCTCCAACAACACTGATGGTAGCAGTAGCCATTCTCTGATTGGTAGATGGAACGGGCCGGAATTCTCACTCTTGCTTGTAGAGAAGAAGAAACAAGGAAAGGGGTGACGAAGAATAGAGAGACAAATAAAGAAGTAGATGCATAAACGAGAAAAAAAAAGAGAAATTGAGAAAAAAAAAAAAAAGAGAGAAGGCAAAGGAGAAAAGATACAATACGAGGAAGAAGAAGAAGAAGGGGCAGAAGAGAGACGACGAGGACAAAGAAGAGAATACAAGACAAAGACAAACAGGAGGACGAAAGGAAGAAGGTGATAACGTTGACGATGATGATGACGACGATGACGACGACGAGACGACGACGACGATGATGATGATGAGATGGTGATGATGATGAGATGATGATGATGATGATGATAAGAAGACGAAAAATATAATTAGGAGGAAGAGGGAGGGGGGGGTATAATCAAAAGAGAAAGGAGGGGGGGGGGATAAACGGAAAGGAACCTACTATGAATACAGAAAACATAAAGAAGAAACAACAACAACAACAACACAACAGCAAAAACAAGAAAACATGCAATCAAGAAGAAGAAACAGAACAACAAAAAAAAAATGAACAAAGAAGAATCACCAGGAGAATTTAGAACAAAGAAGATCGAGAAGAACTTAACCAAGAGAATTTAGAAGAACAAAGAAGGAACAAGAGGAAAAAGAGCCAGAAAACAATCTCAAGTAGCAGATACAGTGAGGGGGGAGAGGGGAAGCAGACACATTAAAGAAAAGAACCGGAAAAAAAAAAAAAAAAAATCTAGTTGCAAAGTGAGACCAACTGCAGGCGCAAATCTAAACAAATCTTAAATAAATGTTAGCCAACCGCCAGGAGAAACGTGGACAAGAGCGAGTCACAAGACAAAACACGACGCGTTTCGAACTTCTTTTGTGTTTGTCTTCTTAGCATCTAACAGCCTCGTTGTTCCTTCAACGCCTACCTGTTGTGCTGAAAAGATCTAAGGTAACTGACAAATTCGTTCATTTTTCATTGTCCTGTTTGTTTGTTCTTCCTGAAGAGACCTAAGAGGCCGAAACGCGGCCGTGTTTTGTCTTGAAAAAACCAACTCAAGATGAGACAAAGTAAAAGGGGAGTTGTGGTGTGTGTGTGTGTGTGTGTGTGTTTGGTGGGGGTGGGGGGGGGGGGGGGGGGGTGGGGGGGTG
>JADBJO010021618.1:0-2500 GCA_016801955.1 Conus betulinus
CCCCCCAACCCATCCAACCAACTACTATCACCCACCACCTTCCGTCATCTTACTGCGTGCGTGGGTAAAAAAATAACACAATGAGGGAAAAGGTTATCGCTTGACTGAAAGAAGAGGGCCGCGCCGCTCCCATACCGTACTCTAAAACAAAGAAGTATGTATTCCCTGTTGCTGATTTTTGTGTTTTGTGTTGTGTGCGTTTGTTTGACCTGCGGACCACACAGAGGAGGGCGCGGTTGTGTGGGTGATATGATGACGGTTTGACGTCGGAGTTGTGTTTGGAATGGGTGGAGTGTGTGAGAAAGGAGGAAAGCGTGAGGGAAGGAAAAAAGGAGGGAAAAAGAATATGGAAGGAAGGACGGAGTAAGACTAGCGGAGGACGGAGATGGTGTTGTGAGGGAGGGTACCCTTCTTCTCCCACCTAAACCCCCCCCCCCACCCCCCCCCCCCCCCCCCCCACCCCCCCCCCCCCACCGACCACTATACGTCACTTAGCACCCTGCGCGGTGTTGCCCGTTTCCCCGCTATAGGATTCCGTGGACATCGTTGTGTCTGGCAAGGTGTGTAGGAAAGGATTATCTGTAGTCTGTCCTGTTGGTTGTGTCTCTCTCTATCTCTCGGCTCTCTCTTCTCTCTCCTCTCTCTCTCTCCTCTCCTCTCTCTCTCTCCGGGTTTTCTGCCCTTACCATGCGAAACCAGTTGGTGTCGCGAGCTGACTGCTTTGGGCTGGGGTTCTCTGTTTGGAAAACGTTTTGAGGGGGGCAGTAGACGTGAAACTCGACTCGAACAGCTGTGCGATGTGTCACGTAGAGACAAACAGGCACAATCCATGAACTTGGCGGAATTTCATTACCATCCATTTCCGTCGTTCGTGCTGTCCGTTCGCACCCCCAACGACTTGGCCGTACTGCATATTGAAACTGTGGTTTCTTGTCCTTCGCTCTTGTATGTCTCTGGCAAAAAAAAAAATACATGAACGCTGATTACGGGAAACTATTTCCTGCTTCGTGACAATGTTGTATATGACCACCCGCAAAGGTCGCTTTAGCTTCACTGTACTTCTGCCGTGCAATGCATGACAGTGCTGGGGGGAGAAAGGACAGACTCATCTTCAGTTGTGTTTATATAAAGCAAGTTTCAACTACAATCAGTTACTGGTACTTGTTTTAAAATGTTGACATAGACGGATACAGCAGACAAAGCTACTTCGTTTTCCGGGGGTCAGTTAGTTGAGTGTTGGCACTCGACTTTATAAGATGCTATGCTAATGAAAGAGTGACAGTCCTCGGAAAGACACAGAAACAAAGGACAAAAGCTTAGATGATAGGAGAATATGGCTCAAATGAGTTTTAGTGGTTGCTGGATTTTACCTCTTAATACAATTAGACAACAGGCGCTTTAGGCGGCATGGAAGAGGGGAAGCAGAACAGCAAAGCACGGAAGAAACAGCAGACAAATCTAGGTTTCCCAAATCCGAACAAAAAAAAAAAAAAAAAAAAAAAAAGAATAAAAAAAAAAAAAAAGAGATGAAAAAAAAAAGGATGTGTGATTAAAGGTCACGAAATTTAACCAAAAGTCTTCTCTCCAAAAAAACCCACCGTAAATCACCGATAACGAATAACCCCACCTTCTGTACGCTCACGCACGACGCACCACCTTGACCAAAGACCGTTTTTACCCTCCCAAGAAAAAGAAAATGATCATCGTAGAAGGCAGAAAAGCAGAAAAAAAAAAAAAAAGAAAGACAGGGAAAAGAAAATGAAACGAAAATGTGAGGCTAGAAACGATGGGGTAAGGAGCCAAAGGTAGCAGAGGGAGGAAGGCGATGTGATGCGAAAGCCACTGACTTTAAACGTTTTAATTCCCTGTGCAATGCGGCCGACAAAACAAAAATCCGGTCTGACTCCCAGCAGTTGCAGTGCCGCGACGAAGTGAAGTGACGCGCCTGCTCGTGCACTCCCTATACGCTTCATTCCCTTCAAAAGAGCCGTGAGAATTGCGAAAAACAATTAAAACACGTGTGGAGTAAAAATAAGCAATAGTGGCAAGGACAGCAGGATGGTCAGAACCTCTTCCATACCGGACACACTCAGAAACTCTTCCATCCAGGAGATCAGCTGTAGGTAGTTCGAGTTTCGTCTATATAGGCAATAGGAGAATGTGTAGTGAGGGAGAGAGAGATAGAGAGGGAGAGGAGAGAGAGAGGGGGGGGACAGTGGGGAGGGGGGACAGAAGGTGGACCAGAGAGGGGACAGTTGGTGGGCACGAGAGACGTTTCTCGGCTGGCCCCAAGATTTGGGTATCGAGGACTCCTATTTGAAAGGGGGGCGCCGGGAATCACGGTTAATCGAAACAGGTGGACGTGTCAGGTTGACATTCAGCAAAGAAAGGGGGAGAGGGGAAACAGATGTAGCTGGTACAGCAACCCCACATTAATGAACAGGAGAAGATTCGCGGAGAAGAAGAATGACTGGGGAAGAGGAGGGGGGGGGAGGGATTT
>JADBJO010021618.1:12500-29268 GCA_016801955.1 Conus betulinus
AATCTCTGTCTCTGTTTTGAGTCTCTCTGTCTGTCTGTCTGTCTGTCTCTCTCGTCTCTCTCTCTCTCTCTCCTCTCTCCGCCTCTCTCTCTCTCTCTCTCGTGTTCTCTCTCTCTCCTCTCTCTCTCTCTCTCTCTGTGTGTGTGTTAGGAGGGAGTGAATCTGTGCATGTGCGCGCGCGCTTGCGTTCGTGCGTGCGGGCGTGTGTGTGTGCGCGCGCGCGTGCACTCGTCCGTCCTTCCCTCTTTTCTTTCTTCGTCCTTTCTCATTGCCTGTAAATGTAAAGAACGGTTCTCAGATAACAGGGAAATATCCTCCGCCAATTACCGGATATGAATGTTGTAAAGTTGATTGTAACTGTAATGAATTGAGGAAACACCGGCCGTCCCCGCCACACATGCTCTGAGTCAGGCCATCAACTTGCTTACCAGGTATTTAAAGGAGGGAGAAGAGCAGATGTACAGAAAAAAAAAACAGAAGTCTAAGCACTTATTGGTCTAAAACTGGCTGCTCTACGCATAACAAAGAAGAACAAACCACCCAACGCATACATCATTCAAAAACTCCATGAACTGAAGCACACAGATCAAGCAGCAAACTGCTCCCCTAGAGGGAAGCACCAGATGTGTGTGTGTGTGTTTACCACGGAAGCAGAGAGAGAGTAGACCAAGTGTGTTCGTTATTCACCGTTATCATCTCCCCTCCTTTGAAGACTTCCTTCCGTCTAAGTGAGTTGAGATAAATTCGGCTTTGAAAAAAAAATATATAGGCTGCGATTACTGTTATCAGAATGTCATCACCACTTTGAAATACTGCGTACAGCATTAAATTTTCAGTGCAGCAGAACTAGGTCATCCAAAAGCGAAAGCGCGCTAACTATTCATTAAAAAAAACGAAAGCGAAAGCGCGCATACTGATCATCAAAAAACAAAAGCGAAAACGCACCAACTGTTTATCAAAAAGCAAAAGCGCGCTAACTATTCATCGCAAAACGAGAGCGAAAGCGCGCTAACTACTCATCGAAAAACGAAAGCGAAAGCGCACCAAACTATTCTTCAGAAAGTGAAAGCGCGCTAACTATTCATCAAAAAAGTAAAGCGAAAGCGCACTAACTATTCGTCAAAAGAAACGAAAGCAAAAATGCACTAAGTATTCATCAAAAAAATGAAAGAGAAAGCGCGTTAACTATCAAGTATGATAGGTTTTATACTGTGGTATGTCAATATTCGCAACCAGTTCAGAGCCATTCAGTATACTGTGCTGTATACACGCATCGGCTGTCAGTCAGCTGGGTTAGGTGCGTGGTAAGAGAGGGGAAGAGAGGGTATATAATGTCACATCTAGTTGTGGAAGTTTGCGTTGGTATGATGCAGGGGGGGGGGGGGGGGGGGGAGAATGGGATGGGGGGAAAAAGGTGGGAGAGTCTGCTGTGTGCCATCTTTGAGTCTCCATCTCCCCCTCTCTCTCCGTCTCTCATCGCTCGTCCATCCTTTCTCTCTCCGTTCTCGCCGCTCGACCCTCTCGGACTCTCTCCTCTCCGGGGGGTGTCGGGCTCGGGTGGGGGTCTCCTGGCTGGGGTCAGCCTCGTCTGTGGGGTGGCTCTCTCCTCCTCTCCTCGCCTCTTCCTCGGTCGCTCTCTCACGAAATAAAACAGGGTTTTCTCTGAGTTTCTCCTCTCCTCTCTCCTCCCTCCGTCCCTACCTTTGGGACCTCTGGCCTTCTGGTCGCGCTGTATGTCTCGCATCTCGCGTCTCTCTCTCATCGTCTTCTCTTTCTTTGTCTCGTTCGTCCGCCTCACCCTCTTCTCACCCTATCTGTCTCATCTCCTGCTCTCTCTGTCCTCCTCTCCTCCTCTCTCTTCGGTGGGTCGGGGGTCTCTGTGTGGGGGTGGGGGGGGGGGGGGGGGGCTTCCCTCCTCCCCTCGTGCTCTGGCCGGGGGTCGGGGGTCTGAGGAGGCGATCCGTTTGGCGGCTGGGCGTTGGGCTAGGGGGGTCTGGTTCGTCAGGGGGAGAGGGGCGGTCCTCTCTCTCTCCTCGTGGTGGCGGGGTCTACGGTTGTGGGAGGGGAGGGGCAGTGTGCGTTCGGGTCCTTTTTTTCCCTGCATCTGGCCTAACCGATATGGGTGTTCGCCTGGTTGATTATAACAGTGTCATTACGCCAGTTTTCTTTTTCTTTTTTTTGTTTTTTTTTGTTCATTTTTTTTAAATTCAAACCAATCCCCGCAAGCCCAGCGAAAAGGTAAGACGCCCCACGCCGACCACAGCCCAATTACACATTGCGATGACAATTGCTTTGGGCTGTTGCTGTTTATTCCAGACTGATAACTGGGCGGGACGTAAACAGCATTTGAACCCAAGACCTGGGATGGATTGAAGGAAGAGAAAAAAAAAAGGGGATGGTGCTTGAAAGTGGAGAAGAAAAACAAAACTTGGTGATGCTGCCGTCCTTGTCTTTTGTGGCAGGCTACTAACTACCCTAACACCGCGCCCCCTGGTTCCCAGCTTATATGTCTGCTCGTGTGTTATGTGTGGATGTTGTGGTATGTGGTGTTGTGTGTGGTGTGTTTGTGTGGCCACACACCGCAAATTATGAATTATGGGCCAAACGCTGTATAATCTAACTGTGCACAATCAACAAAACCCCAGAAGATCTAACACAAAAAAAAAACGACAACACCCCCAAAACGTGGATCTCAAAAAAAGCGCAAAATAAAAACACAGAAAACCAAAAGTTAAGGGGGTGGGGCGAACGAGGAAAAACTGAAAGACGAGCAAAGAAAAACTGAAGAACAAAAAACTGCCGGGGAAAGCAAGAGAAAAAGGATTACGTGGCAAGGCAAGAAAAAAGGAAGAATCCGTAGAAACGACGACGGTCCAAAAAACATATGGCAAAAACTGGCCGCGCCGGGGGAGAGAGCGAAGGCTGTGAAAGAGATTGGGGGGTGGGGGGGGTTGGGGGGGGGGGGCAGCACGAGGTTCCCCCCAAAATGTTCCGGGAACGACATCTACGGATGAAGGCAAGCGAATTTTTAATGGACTAGAAGAGCTTTGACAGCCTGTGAGCGTGCAATCGGAGTTTAGGGATGAGATGTGTATGACTGCCCAGTTCCTCGTAGAACTTCGATCAGAGTGGGGGTTGCAAGGGTATGAATCCCCAGGAGCCAGAAAATTAATTGTGGCAGCAACGGGCATGGAGATATCTGAGGACTGCCCAGGGACAGAGACGAGTGGCGATCAGCAGGGGCTGTCCGCAAAGGTGCCGGAGACCTGTTGAAACACATAATTTGCAGCATCTGGCTGAGCATCGCGACAGGATTGATCACAAGACAATGTCACCAGATTCCAGCTGCTTGCCACCCATCCCCTTTCTTTTACTTTGAGCAGACTCTTTCCGGCGCAGATCGGCCTGAAGGCAGCCATCTACGCACTCACACCCCTCCCCCGATCCCAGGTGGACTATATGGTTCTTCGGTCGTCCTCCGACAGGAGCGAGGACAACAAACAAAGGAAGAGGAAGAGACGTCCTAGAAACCCTCTCTATCGAGGCACGGTACCGAATTTCAGTTCCTCTCGCACCCCCCTCCACTTCGGCTTTCACTCGTGTTCAAAATCGTACTTCGGACTAAAAGAAACAGGCAGGGTTCACACATGCAAACTCGTGACAAATGTAGGATCATACAATCCTACAACACTGAGGAGTCCGAGGTGTTTGCACAGACTGATAATTGGCGTAGCCTAAACCTACACACACTGTTTGCCCCTGTGAAAAAACCAACAGAGAGTGGTATATTGAGGTGCCTGGGGGGGGGGGGGGGGGGGGGGGGGGGGGGGGGGGGGGGGGGGGGGGAGCATCTATATCTAATCAGATACAGCAAAGAATTCCCCCCCTTGGGGACAAAGTGAGACATCCAGCCCAGTCACTATAGCCTGTCAATATGTTCTCGCAAAACATAATCTGCAAACTAATCTGTTCCTCTCATTCCGGGAATCTGACGCTGCTTAATCTGAACTCTGGCCCTTGGGCGTAGTCATCTTGGTAGCCCCGATTTATTGCCTGCTGCCTGTTCTTGCCGGGTTGTGGTTGTTTTTTTTTCTTTTCCTTTGTGCGGTGGTATTTTTCCTTTTCCCTTTTTCCTTCGTGTGTTGTGTGG
Source organism: Conus betulinus (assembly GCA_016801955.1). Taxonomy (NCBI): domain Eukaryota; kingdom Metazoa; phylum Mollusca; class Gastropoda; order Neogastropoda; family Conidae; genus Conus; species Conus betulinus. The sequence continues at coordinate 16,651 of JADBJO010021618.1, forward strand.
GTGTCGTGTGTGTGTGTTGTGTCTGTGTGTGTGTGTGCGTGGCGTGTGTTGTGTGCGTCGGTGTGTGTGTGCTTCTGTGTGTGGGGGTGCGCGTGCGCGCGTGTGTGTGTGGGTACCTCCCCCGCCACCACCGTGCGTTGCGTGTGCGTGTGTGTTTTGTGTGTGTGTGTGTCCCTGTCTGTCTGAACTCTTTCTGTCCCTCAGCGAGCCGCTTTCGCATGTATGTGTACTTGCATGGTTGTGTCGCACGTTTGCCGGCGACTTTGTTGTGGTGGTGGGTGTCTGTCTGTCTGTCCTTCTGTCCCTGTCTGTCTGCTGTCTGCTTTTTTTCCGCTGTGCTGCTGCAGAAGAGGGGAAGGGAGGGAACGATAATCGTTGTGTCCAGACTCGTTCCTGGTCCGAGTGTAATGTCATTCTAAACTACACCCTCAGAAAATGTAAGTGAAGGGTTAGCGCGGTGCTGGGGGGTGTGGTGGAGGTGGGGTTTGTATTGGAGCACAAGAAGCTGGTTGAGGAGAAAAAAAAAACCGTAGGGATGGCGACAGTGCTATTTGTTTCTTATTGGCTGTGCATTAACGAACGGCCGACGCAGATTTGCCTTTTTGTTGTAGGATTCATTTGCTGGGAAAATCAATGTCACTACTACTGGGAATCCCTGATCTGTCTGTCTGTCTGTCTCTGCCTCTCTCCGTCTCTCTCTCTCTCGCATCTGGTCTCTCCTCTCTCCCTTTCTCCTGTCTCTCTCTTTCTCGCCTCTCTCTCTCCTCCTCCTCCTCTCTCGCCTCGACGTTTCCTCTCCTCTCTCTTTCACTATCTCTTTTTCTGTCTGTGTGATAGGGAGAGGAGAGAGGGAGGGAGGGGGAGAGAGAGTGAGTTGTGGGTGGTGTGTTGTGTGTTGCAATGTCCATGCACATTTGTTACAGGATGTATAAAATCCTACCCCTTAACTTCCGTAAGAGGCCTAGGCCTCTCGTCATAAATAATTAGAATATGGCTTCTTCTTCCTTCTTTCCCCTCCCATCTTTTCTTTTCTGTTTCTTAATTAATAGTGAATGAAGACGACCACACGGTGATTTGCGTACTGAGAGTGCATCTGATTCTCTGCAAGTAACCATGTCTGCATCTGCATCACTGGGTTTCGGGGGGTTTGTGGGTGTTTCGTCGCAATATTCCAGTCATTCATGATGAAGGCGAGCAAACCAGAAATTCGCCATGCGTGCCGCCATTCTGACACTGAAGAGGAGAACAGACGGTGTAGTGTTAGGAATGGTCCTCACGTATTTCTTCTGGGGCAGTTTTCTTCTTCAGTGTGGAGATGTAGAGAGTAACCCGGGACCAACTACGCAGGGTAAAGGCAACACGAGACAGGCACGTCTGAACAGTGGGAACTGGAGTGGTACCAGGACCAGCATGGAAAGACCAGGCAATCCCCTAGGTGGAAACCAAAGAGACGCACCGAAAGAACCGAGCATGTCTGACCTCATGAACATGATGGAGTCCATGAGCACAAAAATGGACAACCGCTTCGGAGAAGTGACGTTGGAACTCCACACTCTACGAGAGGAGTGTACGGTGATGCAGGACGAGTTTCCGGCGGCTGCGGGGGGAGATCAGTGGGCTGCGCCAGCAGAATGAAGAACTGAAGAAGGAAAACGACGACCTGACCAAGAAGATAGAGGACCTGGAGAGGAAAACAGACGACCTCGAGGGCAGATCAAAAAGGAACAACCTCATCTTCTATGGTCTGACAAGGAAAGAAAATGAAACCAATGCTGACTGTGAAAAATGTGTTAAAAGATTTAATTACTGACAGCTTGGAACTTGCACAAGAAACTGAATTTGATAGAGTGCACAGACTAAACCACAAAGCTGACTCGCCCATCATAGCCAGATTCGTGTTCTACAAACAGAAAGTGGAAGTGTTGAAGGCCAAAGGCAAGCTCCGGGGAACGAATATTTTCATTGGTGAAGACTTTTTCTTTTCTGTGTGAGAGAGGTTAGAAAGAGCTGACTCCCCACTTGAGAAAGCTAGAAGCGAGGGAAAAACGGGCCACAATGGTTTTCAACCATCTTCTAATCGATGGCAATAAATTTACAGTAAACGATAACGACGAACTTGTAAAGATGAAATAATGTGTTGGCCGGCCCAAATACTCGCGTGAAAATAGAGACATGGCTAAAGGGAACGCACAGTAGGGTGACACCGGTTTTGTTCACGCTGTGTGGCAGTGTAGATGACACACTGGGGTAGCACGTGCTGAGCGAGTTGTATCTGACAGCGTGTTGTCTGACGCTGGTTCCCCTTCCCTCTCAACTGCAAACGAACGTTCTGAATGTGAGTTACAATCTGAGAAGGGGTCTGTGTCTGATAATACACATTCTTGCCTATCCTCGGCCATTGTACATAATGCGATTGAAAATGAATGTTGTGTATTAAATCCAAACCTTTTACATTTTTACACTGGAACGTTAATGGGTTACTTCCAAAACTACGCGATCATGATTTTGTCTCTTTTGTTCGTTCGTTTGATTTCATTTCTTTGGCTGAAACTTTTGTAGAAAAATTCACTCTTCTGTGTTTTGTGGTTATGAACTTTATTGTAACCAGCTATTAGACTCGCTCTCGTGGTAGACATTCAGGGGGCTTGTTGTGTCTGGTGAAAAAGGAGTTTTTGCTCGTTTTGTTAAAGTCCTTGAATATTCAGTCTGATCATTTCTTTGCCTTTATTATTGACAAATCTGTGCTTGGTACCAATAAAAATGTGTTATATGTGTGTGCGTATGTACCTCCTGTGGATTCACCATACTATGTGCACTTTAATCTTGAAAATGGAATAAGTTTATTATTTGAATTTATATGATTGTATGCTCTCTCTTGTGATGATGTGTTTGTATTGATTAGTGGTGACCTCAATGCAAGAACTGCAAAATTTTTTCAAAGGATTTAGGAGAAAACATTTTTAGATTTTGGAAATCAGTATTCTCCAGCGGTCCCATTATGCACCAACAGGGATTCTGAGAATAAAAAATTGAACAATATATGGTGTAAAATGTTGCTTAATATGTGTACAAGTCTCTGTGTATTTTGAATGGTACGTGTGAGGGCGACCAGGACGGTCGCTACACGTACTGTATGTGACGCGAGCGCGTAATAGTGTTAATGATTATTTTTTGAATGTCAGGGATATGTTTGCTAGTGTGTCTAAACGACTGTACACTTAATGTTCATGAACGCATTGAAATCTGACCACATGCCTGTTTTTTCTGACTGTTAACGTTAACAGAGATAGATTGAATTATCCCCAAAGAAAACATGTAAACAATTTGGTGGAAAAGTTTGTTTGGAATGACAATTATTAAAGACCAGTTTTACCAACATGATGTGTTTTCCTCTGAGATTCGGCAGAGAGTCGAAATGGCTATCAGACTAATTGATGTGAATGTAAATGAAGCTCTCAGTATTTTTAATTCTTGTTTAAAAGATGCTGCGAAATGTATGATAAAGCAAATAAATGTAAATGGATTTTAGGGTATATGATGATTGGTATGACACTGAGTGTCGTGTCAAAGTAAAAGAAAGGCTAGAAATTACTAAGTAAATCAAATCGTACCTTACTTTCAACTGATCGAGTTTTGTACTGTAATGCTAGGCGTGAATACAAGCTCATCTTTTGAAAACGAAAGAAGAGTTTTTAACACGGCATTGTTAAAAAGTTAGTAACATCTATAGATTCTCAGAAAGATTTCTGGAACACAGTCAAAGGAAGATTAGAGGTGGTAAGAAACAGCTTCTAAATGATATTACTTTGGAGAGCTGGTTTGAACATTTAAAGAGCTGCTTGAAAGAAACGATGTTTGTAATCTTATAATCCACAGCACGTAATGGTGACGAAAGTGCTGGCAACGATAGTGATAGCTGTCCCTTTTAAAATCGCCCTCATCTCAAATGAGGAAATTCTATTGTCATTACGAAAACTACAAAATGGCAAAGCTCCTGGACCAGATGGAATAACTGGAGAGATAAATTAAAACGCTTTGCAAGTCAGAATTGGTGATTGGTTTTCTAAAAAGGCTTTTTTATACTTTGTTTGACAAGGGTCTTTTTTCTCAGAAATTTGGACAGAGTCAATTGTCCTTCCTTTTATATACAAAGGGCGATGCCAATGACCCCAAACAACTATCGAGGGTATATGTTTTGAGTAATGTATGTAGTAAAAAATTTGTATAGCACTGTTATTAATAGAGACTCCGGGAATGGGTAGAGAAATATCTAACTGGCGAGTTTCAAGCAGGATTTAAACAGAATTATTCAACAATTGATCATATTTTCACTTTGATGTCATTTGTTGAAAAGCAATTTGGATTGAAATCGTAATTATATTACCCCCTTTATAGATTTTGAGAAAGCATTCGATTCCGTTAATAGAAGTATCCTTTGGCCTGTTTTTGTTTAAAAATGGTGTTAGGGGTAAATTATATAAGTGTATTATTACGCATGTATGAATCTGTAAAACAAAAGTACGTGTGCGCTGTGGATGTTGCCTTACAGATTACATATACTGTACATCTGGAGTAAACAAAGGAGATATGTTGCAGCCCTATTTTGTTCTCATTATTTATTAAGAATTAACGTTTGAAGTTATTAATTCTGGAAGACATGGCTTACGGTTTGTAAATGATGTTTTAGAGATATTCATCCTCCTTTTAGCTGATGATGTGGTATTGTTATCCGAAAACTGTTATAGGTCTGGGCAAACACAATTGAACAGTTTTTAGCAAGGGCTTTCTGCTTCACTTCAGTTAAAAGGTTACATGACTAAAAGTAACATAATAGTGTTTAGAAAAGGATGTTACCTTGCTGCCAGTGAAAGATGGATGTATAATGGAAGTACAATGCCAGTAGTAAATGTGTACAAATATTTGGGTATATTCTTTTCAACACGATTGAGCTTTACATTTGCCTGCAAAGATCTTGTGAGCAGAGCTAAATACGCTTTGTTATGTATTATGAAAAAATTGACGATATTGAATAACAATTTCTTTGGCACTATTTCTAAATTGTTTGATTCTCAAATTCATTCAAACCATCAATAGTACAATATGGTGCTGAGTTGTGGGGTATCAGTAGTGCTGCTTTTGAAGTGGAGAAGATTCATTTATATGCATTGAAGAAGTTTTTTGGGAGTATCTATGCATACGCCTAATGATTTAGTGTATGGGGAGACAAATAGGTATCCTATATATTTAGCATCTATAGTCAGCTCTATTCGTTATTGGTTAAAATTAACGAGAATGCAGCCACATAGGTTACCCCATAAAGCTTACAACATGTTAGTTGAGATGGATGCCAGAGGCAAGATGAATTGGGCCCTCGCGAGTAAGATCAAAGCTGTATGAGTGTGGATTTTGGCTTTGTATGGGAAAAGTCAGGGCGTCGGAGACATAGCTAGTTTTATTCTTGATTTCGTCAGAGATTAATAGATTGTAGATGGCAAAGCTGGTACTCTCATGTTTCAGGAAAGTGACAGGTTTAATATCTATCGTATGTTAAACGCAGAGCATAATGTGCCGTGTATTTTTCTATGAACCTCGACAAATATTTGAGATACATCTTAACACAAATTTAGATTCGGTATCACCAGAAATAAAAATAGACATTTCATTGCTATAGACAAACGCGGTGATGATAATCTCCTTTTGTCCATTATGCCACGAGGCACTTGATAATGAAGTTTCATTTTATTTTTTTCTTGCCAGGAACTAAGTATGTTCGACAAGAGTTTATTCCGCAAAAATACTATAGACAACCCTGCTTATTTAAGCTAATTATGTTAATGACATCAAGGATGAACACTTTATAAAAGCAGTTCGCATTATATTTGAGCAAAGCATTTAAGATTCGGAGGTTTTGTTTGCGCATAGCATTAATTTTTTTCATCAGTGTTTTCTTGATTTTTTATTTCTGTGTAGTAGCATTTGCAAATAGCAACTATGTGCAGTGAAATTATTAATGCTTCGAAGGTTTAAACCTTTTAAAAGATTGTTTTTGTGGTTATGCTTTAGTTTTGTTTGCTTCTTTGCTTTGGTTACAGAATATTGTTCATCCTATCTTTGTACCCCCTTCTGGGGGCCATGGCCTAACAGAATAACGATCTGAATCTTCGACGCACTCCCTCCCCCCCTCCTACTCCTGACCTCCCAGTCCTCTCCCTTCTCTCCCCTCTCTCGCTCCCCTCCGATCCTCCTCTCCTCTCCTCAGCACTCTCTCCCGTCGCATCCTCTCTCCCAGGTATCTCTCTCCTCTCCTCTCGCTCAATCTTCATCTCTCTCATCTCCCCGCTCCCTTCTCTCGTCCTCATCTCTCTCTCTCTCCCTCTCTCTCAGGAGAATCTTTTCACACAAACGTCCTTACAAATTAAGATCCGCTTTACTGGGACACAACCCGGTTTTACAAATAAAGATTTGCTTAAGCTGTCTGATAATATGATCTAGATTTTGCTTCATCTGTCGATAAAAAATTTAAATGTCATCGTCAGAAAATCAGTGTGCGCCGGTTTTATTCCCCCAGAATCCTCGTACGTCTATCATCGTTTCCGCAGCAGAACAGTCAGGCTCATTCTTTCATGCTTGCCGAACCCAGCCACCCACAAGCACCCTGCCCACAGCCCAGCTTCCTCCGTCCGTGTGACACAGATACGAAAATATCGGGATTGTTCATCATCCTTTGTTTCCATCGTTTTGAATGCGGTTTGTCCTGCCTCTTTCTGAAGAAGATCCAGTAGGTCGAAACGAAAACACGTTGTCTCTTTTATTATACGTTTCCTTTGTCCTGCTGGCATTTTTGTCATTCTACTTTCGCTTTTATGTTTCAGTTTCTGCCTACTGTCACTCCACTTTGGAACCAGATGAATTTGACAGTTGACATTGATTGACCTTCTGACCTTTTGTCTCGACGTCATGCGAATTTTTGCCAAACGATGTTGTTGACCACAGTGATGATGAAGATGCAGATTTTATCTGGCACTCAGTTGGAAAATGATATTTCTTATCTTCCTATTCAAGTGCACTTAGCCTTATGTTTTCAAAACTGTTTGGTCCAAAAACGTTGTTGGTTTGGTAGCGACGAGCAAAAAGGTATACAAACCACGGATGCGAGTTACACGAAATAAAAGATCTCAAGAGGTTTTTTCGAAGAAGTGAATTTTCAGTGATTTTTTTTTTTTTTTAAGTCGCATCATTGACAACCTTTTTTTTGTTTCTGGTCAGATCAAGTTTCTATTTTGTTTAAGAAGTCATCTAAACAGACATTTCAACTGAATAGAATACAGCAGTTTTTCTTGAGCCAAATACTGAAGAAATAGTTTTTCTGTACATGCAAGCAGATTTTAAATATGCATTCACGTTTTAGGATTCACCTTGTAAAAGACAGTTATATTTTAAAACCACTCGAACGTCTGTATAAACGGTTTTTTTATCAGTGCTTTTTAAAATAGTTGTGTCTGCAAATAAACCACTGCAAGAAGTAACCGGCGCTCTCGTGTGTCACAAGTTCAGCTGTGGCTGGGGGTTCCGGCAGGAATGAAACGTGCAGGCTGATGTTCTTTTCCCAACAAAGAAAATAAAAAAGAAACATGGTAGGTAGGCACTCAAGGTCTGACCAGCGCGTTGGGCTAATGCGGACGTCAGACATCTACTGAGTCGTAGTAGCCACGAGACCCTCTTCTTCAGTTGTCTCACCTCATTTATCCATCAGCTTCAAATCATGCGTAGTGTGGTCTCAAAACTTAGCGGATGCGGTGTAGCGTATAATGGACTAGTCCTTATGCAGTGACGCCTCCTTGATGAAACTGAAACTGAAAACTCAACAAAGTTGGAGGGGGAGTGGGTGGAGTGAAAGAGAGGGGAGGGGGAAGAAGGACAGGACGGCAGGTGGTAACACACGGCTGGCCGTACATCTTCCTGTCTGCCGTGGTATTTTGATCACGCTGCCAAAGCGTTGAAACAAGGCAGCACCTTTTGCTCCTGTAGATGCACGTAAGTGGATGGCGTGCCGCTTCAGGTTGTCCGTCACCTTGTTGCACATGGGTACATAGGTACAGAGCCTGACACTTGACAGTATCTTGAGAGGTGAAGTCTGTCGTATCTCACGCTGTTTTGCCGCCGGAGATTTCTGCTCTGACACAACGTAGAAAGTGTGTTGCGATTGGCGTGACTCCTGTGGAACGTGAAGGTTTTCGTTTGTACCCTCCACATTGTTTTCTGGAATAAGAAGTGTCGAGTTTTATCCTGCGAACTTTTGTTAGGAACTGAGCGTGGCGAGTAGGGATGGAAGGGTGTGGTCCCCTGGAGGATGGACTCAGAATGTGTTCTCTGTTAAAATTACAGAGCAGTTTTTTTTAATAATAAAAGATTTGCCTCCACCCTCTCTGTGTTACTAGTGGTGGAAGGAGCACTTTCCAGCTCTAGTTGTCAAAACATTTTTCATCAGGTCTGTTAAAACACGATTCAAATATGGTTCAGGCCTTATTTACCTAAGTCTATGCACTTAAAAACGTTGTTTCTCCGAGTGAGAGCGAGAGACAGAATTCAAAATAGGGTAAAACATGAAATGATGTGTGAAACAACAAACAGACTGATACAAACACAATTTAACATGCAAAGGTTTGCTTGGTATTCGAGATTGAAACAATGCACAGTGTTAATGAGGTGATCAAAGGTTCCATCTGTTCCCCCCCACGGCTGGCCTGTTGTCATGTTATCCCATCATGAAGAAGAGGGCATCCAATGTCTCGCTGACCTGAGCTGGAGGTCCAGTGCATGCCTCTGGGGTAAAGTAGCCGGTGGAGGAGTTGAGGGGTCTCTTTCCTGTTTGTTTGACCGTCACCACTTGATTTAGGCACTCTGGTCAGTAGTCCACTAGGCCACGTGACGTCATGGAGGCTTGTGCCTTGCTGATACACTGGCTATGGACATAGTAGGTCCCAAGCTCTCTGGTTTCTAGATGGTTGGCATCCGTCTGTCTCAAGAGATAATGGTGTTGCGCCAAGGATCAGGCAGCTAAGAGTTGCAGAGTCTGCCGTGGCTGAAGACGCCCGATCCTTGAGCGGCAGACTCTGGTTTGCAGTTGCTGCTGCAGGTGAAGTCTCGGTCATGAGTGTCTGGTGGTGCCAGTCCAATTCTTTGCCGTTGGCGGCGCCTCTGTTCTTCCCACTGGGTCTCTCCCCTCTGCTCTGCTTGTTTGATGCCGGCCTTGATGGTGGGCCGCCAGCTGACCGGTCTGAAGTTGCTGTCTCCATTTCTGCTGGGGTCGAGACTGCCTGCCCTCAGGTCCACGCTTGCATCATCTTTGTAGAGTACGGCGAGCTATCCTGTGGGTCTGGGAGCCTGTAGCCAGCTCACCATAGAAGAGGTTTTTGTATTAAAGACTAGAATTCTGGTTCGGTGAGTCCTCACACTTGCCTTCTGAACTTCTAGGGAAACTGTGAAGTCTCAGCCGGCATAAGTGAGATAACCGTGAATTTATCATCTGCAGTTTTGTCTGCCTCCACTTTAGTTTCTTCACTCGGGTGTTGAGTGCATTTCAACCAGTGGTGCAACACAATAAAAAGCCCCCCCTGCTTATCAACTCAATTTCAATTTTGCCCATCGACCCCACTGGGACATAGGCCGCCGACAAGGTCCCTCCCGCTGTCTCTGTCCTGGGCCAGTCTCTCCAGCTGCCCCCATGGTGTGGCCATCTTCCATGTCCCAATGGTGATGGTAGTCCTGGTCAAAAGAATGGTAGTCCGGTCGGCTGAGAGGCTTTCACCACTCCGCGTCATGGGTCCTCCAGCCGAAGGTCCATCTCCCAGGGCTGAGTTTTCTTTCGTCTCTTGTTGGCGCTTTTGTAGCCTGATGGTTTTTTTGACTTGGAGGGGAGTGCTGATCCTTCGCCCAACCCTCCCTCCTTGTCATCCGGGCTTGGGACCGGCCATGGCAGAGTTTCCCTGCTTATCAGTTAAAAGGAAAATAACCTCTTCAAATTAGTCAAACACCCAGGTGGTGTAGTTAGGTACTGGACTACACTTAGTCCAGGTACTTCATGTTACTTGGAATCACCCACTACCATTCATTTTAATAGTCAACGGTATTGACAAACATTTCTAGCAGAATTGACAAAGAGTATAATGTTATACTGTTGAAATATAAAGCATAAATACAAACAGTACATAGTTTGAAAACTTAGAAACTAAATATACCATTTTTAACTTTTCTCCTGGATCAATCAGTGACACTTGACTGAGGATCTAGGGAGATAAAGCATTCCTCTCTCTGGCACACACTGGCATCAAGTCTTAGCCAATGTAAAGGACTGTTTCCAGTCTTGAGGCCTATGGTGAGTCCGTGTGGTGTTGGGCTAGAAGTGTTCTTTTAAAAACTTAATCCACACATCATGGGGGTTTTTTTTTGGTTTGTTTTTTTTGTTTGTTTTGTTTGTTTTTTGTCAGAGGAACATGATAACCAATGGTTGAGGGCAGTGACACTTTGAAAGGGTTCGACGCAACGCAGTTTGGATCAAACATGACCGTCTCTCAGATCTTGAAGGTCTTCGGCTTTTAACACCGAGGTGTGAGGCTGTGTAGCCCACCAGACGTGTCGCACATCCAAGAGCAAGTGACATGTGACAGAGTACCTGGGATGATGGCGGTTTTCTTTTTTTTCAACTGTCGCGTAGGTGGCAACAGAAAATACTCGGCCATGCCACAACGATTCACGTAACTGCCTGATGGGACGAGGAAGAGAGTGTTGTGGCAACCCTGTGATATTACACCGAGTGGGGAGGGAAAGAGGGTGGTGTGGACATGGTTGAACCGCAGGACAGGTACCTCACGTTTCCTACAACGTTACCGGTCTGTTCACTCGCTGGTGGCAACTGAGGCAATGTTGCAAGTCTTGTCGTCGTGTGGGACATGGAAGAGAGACAGACGGCTGTCAGGGACAGAGTAGTGAGAGGAAAGAGACGAAAGAGAGGGTGAAGAACTAATGCTGGGAAATGATATAAACTGATAACGGATAGGATGAGAGAGAGAGAGAGAGAGAGAGAGAGAGAGAGGCAGACAAAGAGAGCGGGGTTCACACACTGGGGGAAGGGGGGCTGGTGGTGGCTGACAATGCGTCACACTGAGTGATAGGAGGCGAGAGATCCTGACAAATCTGCGATTGAGGTCATGCACGGATGTTCCTCCCCTCCACCCATCTCCCTCCCCGGACTGTGCGCAGAGTTGAGTCGTGGTGAAGTGGTTAAGCGCTCATCATGTTGGTATGTGAGAGATTCAGGGTCAGTTCCCAGAATGCCTTTTTTTCCCCTTTTTGCTTCCACTTCTCTTCCACAAGATCTTCTTCTAGATGCCTCTTTTAATATACACATATCAGTGACTTCAAACGTCAATGATATTTATGTTTTAATGCATGTAAACTGTGCAGGCCTTCAGATACCTGGGGTCCATCATGTCTGATGAAGGCTCAAAGCCTGGAGATTGTGGCAAGGATTGCACAAACAGTCTTCGCTCCAAGATCCACCTAACGCGCTCCCTTGCCCCTCAGTTTTTTTCTGTATGCCTGTGAAACTTGGACACTCACAGCAGAGTTACAAAGAAGAATTCTGGCAACTGAAATGAGATGCTACAGACAGATCTTGGGCATCCATTACACAGACCACGGACAAATGAAGAAGTCCGTAGAATAATTCAACAAGCATTGGACCCCAGGAAGACCTACTCACGGTCGTGAAGAAGCGGAAAATGTACGGTCATTTGTCCCGTTCAGCAGGCCTTGCAAAAGACAGTCCCGCAAGGAACCGTCAGAGGAAGCTGCAATAGAGGGAGACAAAGAAGAGGTGGGAGGACATTATCCGAGAGTGGACTGGAACCAGCCTAGCAGAGTCTCAGCGAGCGGTGGAGGACAGGGGCGGATGGAGGAGAGTGGTGGCCGGATCATCAGGGGTGTCCCAACGACAACAGACGATGCCAAGGGATAGGTGAAGGTGAAGAATGCATGTCAAGCGAGTACTAAGCCCTGGCTATCTTATGTCCACCGATCGGCTCCCCCACATTCTCCTGCTTTCTTTGAATCTCATACATTCAGTGAGAAGTACTAGTTGTACATAATGCCGTTAGCCAACTTCTGCCTGGTATGTCCGATTGATGAATTATGCCATTAGGTGGAAGATGGCGGACGACAGATCAGCATTTCTGTGGATAAAAAAATCGATTGATGTCGTCCATGACGGGTGACTTTTTCCACTTCTGACAGCCCGCCTGGAACTTGAAACCGATTGTGTGTGTGTGTGTGTGTGTTGTGTGTGTGTGTGGTGTGTGGCGCGTGGCGTGCGTGTGTGTGTGCGCGCGTGCGTGTGTGTGTGCGTGATGGATTTCCTGTGGACGGAAAAAAACCCGAAGAGAAGGCACAGTGGGTAACATATCCATTTACTTCCCATATCGGATCTGTTTTTGCTGTCTTGATCAGAAACTGAAATTATCTGTGAAATAAAGATGCCAGCTTTGGTCGACCGGAAATATACATGACAAACAACACGCCTTTTTCTATCCTCCTCCCTCTAAGGCCTCTCCCTGCTGGATG
>JADBJO010021619.1:10000-29268 GCA_016801955.1 Conus betulinus
ACAATTCGCCTATAATAGAAAGTTATACGTTGCTTTTGTGGATTTTGAAAGGCATTCGATTCTGTATCAAGAAGGTTACTGTGGCCAGTTCTGATCAAAAACGGAATTAAGGGTAAGTTGTATCGTTGTGTTAAAAGCATGTATAACGAAGTAAAGGCAAGAGTAAAGTCTGGGGCAACACTGTCTGATGCGTTGAACTGTACGAGAGGAGTCAAGCAGGGTGATGTTTGTAGTCCTGTTTTGTTTTCACTTTTTATAAATGAACTGGCTTTGGAAATAATTGAGAATGGTCTTCATGGAGTTACGTTTGATCTTATAGAATTATTTATCCTACTTTTCGCTGATGACATTATTCTATTGTTTATAACAGTAGTGGGTTTACAGAGACAGTTAAATAATTTTTATATACTGCTGCAAGTAAAATTAGAACTGAAAGTAAATATGAAGAAAACTAATATCATTATTTTTCGTAAGGGAGGGTATTTGTCGGCAAATGAGAAATGGACCTATGGAAATGAGAGAGTACAAGTAGTAAATGCGTATAAGTATCTTGGAATCTATTTCTCAACAAGACTTAGTTTTAGTTTTGCGTGCCAAAGTATAGCTAATAAAGGGAAGAAAGCGGTTATTCTCTTGCTTCATGTCTTATATAAATTAGATTGTAATGCTTTCAGTGTCTTTAGTAAACTATTTGACTCTCAGATTCAACCAATGCTACAGTACGGTGCGGAAATATGGGCTTTTGAAAAAAACGACAGAAATAGAAAAAGTACATTTGTTTGCATTGAAACGCTTTCTTAATGTCAATAGTCGAACGGCAAACGATCGTATTTACGGTGAACTAGGCAGATATCCAATTTACCTCAATTCATACATGAAATGTATTAAGTATTGGCTGAAACTGACAAGAATGAACGAAGATAGGCTGCCCATTTAAGGCATACAAAATGTTATTAAATTTAGATTCTCATGGGAAGAGGACTTGGGTTACAAATATTCGTCATTGTTTAAATTCCTATGGATTTTCGTATGTCTGGGACAACCAGGGTGCCCAAAATATATCAGGTTTTTTTTAACATGTTTTAGGCAAAGAATTATTGATTGTAGATGGCAGGACTGGCATGATCACGTATATACTAGTGATAGATTTGCACAGTACAGGTTGTTTAAAACTACTCATTTGAGAGAACTGTATATTGAGCAAAAAATGAATAGATATATAAAAAGTGAATTGACCAAGTTTCGATTTGGTGTGTCTCGTATTGCATGCCATTGCTTTAGATACAGCGTCAGAAATGAAAATATGCTTACATGCCGTCTATGCAACATTGGAAAAGAAGATGAATTGCACTTTTTATTTTGCTGCCCTGCCTTGAATGATCTTAGAGAAAAAATTTATACAACCGAAATACTATAAGGCTCCATGCAATTTCAGGTTAACTTTACTTATGTCGTCAAAGCATGAGAGTACAATGAAAAATTTAGCAATGTATAATTATCTGGCGCAAAACAGGCTGAAAATTGTTACTTCATAGAATGTTAGTTTTCAGTGTATTCAATGAAGAATCTTATTTCGTTTATTAATTGTTGATTTGGTATATGTCACTGGCTTTTCTCTCGCTTAGTTGTGTAAACATCCCCCCTTCAGTAAGGGGCCTAGGCCTTTATCTGAATAAATTTTTGAGTCTCGTGTGAAACCAGTCTTGGATAGAGAACGAACATGTGGAATATGAAGAGATGCATGTGCACTTGAACGTGAATGCCTCATGAACCGCTGTTTACTCCTCTTCAGGCAGTGCTGATGACGCTAGTATGGTGAGTGATGCTTGTACGCTTGTACGTGTCTGTCTGCGGTGTGTGTGTGTGCGTGTGTGTGTGTGTGTGTGTGTGTGTGTGTGTGTGTGTGTGTGTGTGTGTTGTGTGTGTGTGTGTGTGTGTGTGTGTGTGTGTGTGTGTGTGTGTGTGTGTGTGTGTGTGTGTGTGTGTGTGTGTGTGTGTGTGTGTGTGTGTGTGTGTGTGTGTGTGTGTGTGTGTGTGTGTGTGTGTGCGTGTGTCATGCAAGTGTGTGTGTGTGGGTGTGTATGTGTGTGTGTGTGTGTGTGTGTGTGTGTGTGTGTGTGTGTGTGTGTGTGTGTGTGTGTGTGTGTGTGTGTGTGTGTGTGTGTGTGTGAATGAAAAGGAACAGACATTCTGTTGTGCAAGCTGTTGATGGATGTAGATGCAAGAAACATCACCGACCGACATCCCAAGGGAATCATAAGCAAAGCATCCAGCATCAAAGGTATCACGTACACTAAATACACCGACACTGCAAACAAATCATAATCAATGCAGTGCAGACTTAATGCCTGGCATTCCACTTTCCCTTCCTCCATTCTTCCTCTTCCTCTCTTTCTGCCCCCCCCCCCCCCCCCCCTCCATCACCCCACTGCCCTATATCCTTACATCTGCCCGTTCCCCTCCCCCACCCTATGGGAATCACACACACACACCCACCCCGCTACCACCACCACATCAGCAAGCCATACACTGATCTCACTCAAAACGTGTACAAACAAACAGTGATCCATCCAGCAATAGGGGGACTGTCCCTGGCTACCAGACAGTCACTGTTTTCATCTCTGCGTCAGGAGGATTCGGGGTCTCTGCCAGAGCGTCAGGCTGCAACGCCCACCCCCCCCCCCCCTCCTCCACCCCCTTACCCTGGCCCTATCCTTATGGTTGCCTGGCCCCCCCCAGAATTGCCACACACACACCCCCCCACCGCTACCACCGCCCATCAGAGGAAAACGTTCAGTGATCCAAGGCCAGTAGGGGGACTGTCCCTGGCCACCAGACAGTCACTGTTTTCATCTCTGCGTCAGGAGGAAAAAAAGCGTCAGGCTGCAAGAAATATTTACCCCGTGGGATCATGGTTTTCTGGCGTTGTCCAAGAATTGCCTTGTCCAGACCACCCCAACCCCCCTAGAGGAAAGGTTCAGTGGGGTTGGATTTAGAAAAAAAAAAAACAGCAAGAAATATTTACATCGAATCAGTAATGAGATTGACCCAAGTTATCGTTTAGACAGTACAAACGGATAGGATCTGAGGTAAAGAAAGTATTACTCGTCATGCGCATACGTGCTGAGCGCTCGCGCGTGCATGTCTATGTGTGTTAGTGTATGCGTGTGTGTGCGTGTGTGTGTGTGTGTGTGTGTGTGTGTGTGTGTGTGTGTGTGTGTGTGTGTGTGCGTGTGTGCATGCGTGTGTGCGTGTGCGCGCGCGTGCGTGCGTGCGTGCGTGCGTGCGTGCGTGTGTGTGTGTGTGTGTGTGTGTGTGTGTGTGTGTGTGTGTGTGTGTGTGTGTGTTTGCGCGCGCATGTGCGATTTTTGTTGCCATGAAAGTCATGAAGGTTGAAGAGTTAGCCGATGCAAATAAATTCTTAAAAGTGACAGAAACGGACTAGAAATATCCATTTATAAACGTTATACATTCGTAAGCTATCTTTCAGCAAACATTCATAAATATCCTTCAAATGCCATTTTGTTATCAGGTCCTAATGTCATTGGGATCCAGTGCCAATCTGCCTGCAAGCTGGAATTTAGCACACGGCGAGAACGAAGACAACAATAACACCACCATATCAGTACCTGGCCCCTAGTCATACTAAAACCTTTCGGTACAGGGCTGCAATTGGACTGAGACCTATGGGTCATGGGACCTCTGGATTGGCCACCGCCTGTCCTGGGCTTCAATCGAATAGGATATGCTGACACTGGGCTCTACTGGTCTATTGGTACTGGACTCTGATCGCGCCGAGACTTGTTTGTAATGGAAGCTGCTAGCACTGGGACTCAATCATACTGATTTGACATAAAGACGCTCACATGTTTTAAGTATTATCAAAATACCAACCAAGCCCTCGAGGACTCTGAAACATCTTTTTTAATGTTGGCCTCAAACAGTGCCACAAAGACGTTTTTTAAATCAAAGAAAATGTCCTGGTACCCACAGACCCATAATACAGTTTGATGTCCTGACTTTGACCTCAGCATTAGTATCTTCACAGGCCTGATCTCACGTCTATTTACAAAAAAAGGTGGTGTAATGTGCCCCTCTCGGTAAAAAAAAAAGTAACCTATATGTCAGTCCAACTGGGGGAAGTTGCTAAAACGAAAAACAAACTGATCATCTTTATGTCAGTTTAGAAAATATCTTTGCCTGTAGAATAGCAATCTTCGTTTTTCCTCTTTTCACTTGTTTTCACTGCATCTTGGCAGAAGGCTGACGAAGCCTACCATTGTCTTTTCTTTATATTTATCACTGACACTCATGAGCACACACACACACACACACACACACACACACACACACACACACACACACACACACACAACACACAAACAAACAAACAAACAAACAAAAAACACACTCTAAGGCATACACCCTCACCAACGTTTCCACCTATGACGCCGTCAAATAGTCTGTCCTCTTAATTGAAGCGCTCATCCTACAGATGATAAACCAGTCATCTTGTTTTCTTTGTTCACCACATTCAATGCATACGTGCTGCACAGTTTCCGTTAGTAGGTGGTGCCAAGGCACTACAGGGTAAACAAGACCGGAAAGACAATTATCAAGAAAACACACAATAATCAGACCACTTATGCAAGGTTCTGAAAAGAGAAGGATGTTTAAAAACTGGGTAAATCGCGCGCTTTTCACAAGTAAACATATATGGGATGACCAGGAACTTGGGCACAGTTTCGGACAGTACTGGACTCCGTTGGCACTGGACCCCAATCTCACTGAGATCTACAAGCACTCAACCCTGTCGGTATTTGTCCACATCGTACTTCAGCCTGTTGGTGTTGGGTCTAAGTTTTACTTGGCCCGGTTGGCGCTGGGCCCTATTGGCGCTGGGCCTTATTGGTGCTTGGCCCCCCTCGTACTGAGAACTACTGGACTGGGCCTTAATATATTGGTAACAGGTATTAAATCACATTGGTATTGGCAATGAGCTTTCATCCCGCACTATGACCTATCAGTTAATGCCTCTACTTGACATAGGCCACAATCGCAATGAGACCTATTGGTATTGGACCCTATTGGCAGCGGGGCCCAATCGGCTTGATATGTATTTGCACAGGAGTCTGCTGGTATCTGGTTCGTACAATACTGAAATTATTTATACTGGGCCCTGTGGGCACTTGCACCCAGGCACGCTGAGACATTCTGGTGCTTGAGGCTGTTGGTCGTGAGACCTATTGGTGTAGTGGGCTTTATTGGTACTTAGTTCCTGCTATACTGAGACCTATTGGTGTAGTGGGCTTTATTGGTACTTAGTTCCTGCTATACTGAGACCTATTGGTGTAGTGGGCTTTATTGGTACTTAGTTCCTGTCATACTGAGACCTATTGGTGTAGTGGGCTTTATTGGTACTTAGTTCCTGTCATACTGAGACCTATTGGTGTAGTGGGCTTATTGGTACATAGTTCCTGCTATACTGAGACCTATTGGTGTAGTGGGCTTTATTGGTAGTTAGTTCCTGCTATACTAAGATCTATTGGTGTAGTGGGCTTTATTGGTACTTAGTTCCTGCTATACTGAGACCTATTGGTGTAGTGGGCTTTATTGGTAGTTAGTTCCTGTCATACTGAGACCTATTGGTGTAGTGGGCTTTATTGGTACTTAGTTCCTGCTATACTGAGACCTATTGGTGTAGTGGGCTTTATTGGTACTTAGTTCCTGCTTTACTGAAACCTATTGGTGTAGTGGGCTTTATTGGTACTTAGTTCCTGCTATACTAAGATCTATTGGTGTAGTGGACTTTATTGGTACTTAGTGCCATACTGAGACCTGTTGGTGCTGGGCACTAATGAGACTGGGCCAACATCGTGCTGAGACCCATAGTTATTGACCCATGTTGGTCCTGGGTTGCAGTGAGACAGGCACTGGGTCCTAAAGACACATGGCCCCAATTGCACTGAACTTATTGGCACTGGACCGTCCTGATAATGAACCCCTGTTACGGATGGTGCTCGGTGCGTGTGTGCCTGTGTGTATGACTCTCCCAGAAATATGGATGCGTGCTCGTGCTTTCCTACCACACACCCCCACTCAGCTGTACATAGACAACCAGGCAACACAACTGCAATTCTTTTCTTATTTTTGTCTGTGCTGCCTGGACCATCAAACACATACACAACATCATCATCATCAATAAACACAAATAACACACATGAAGCACACCCCAACTATGGGTGTACAATATCAATATGAAGAAACAGTTATATATGTGGCGCGCACGACAACAGTCTTTCACAGGCACTGTCCGGCCTAAGAGGAGCGCAGTCTGTAAGTGGGGGTAGACGCAGATGACGAACAAAGTCGACGCGACGACACTGCGACTGTCAGTAGGGGTAGTGAGTGATGACGGAACGATGCAGTGACGTCTCTGTCCACAAAAAATAACCACTTCCTACATAAAATAAAAACCCAACAACTATGAATTAACCGGATTACACTGAAGTAGCACTCTGCTACTTTTGAGGCACCAGCCTCCACTTCCAAGAGCTGTGGCTCTGTTACTACACAGCAACAAGGATCTCACAATTCACAAGAACGAGGCTGATGCTGCAGGTCGTCAACACAGGCGGTGATTTTGTCTCGGCAGGACCAGCGCAGGGCACAGCTGGCAAACAGGACTTTGGGACTCGAACCCAAGGCGACGACTTCTCTCTCGCAGATGAGGCGCTGGCACAGCTGGCTTGTCGGGTCGATACTGGCATGCACCAGCCCTCTCGCACAGCCAGCACGGTGGAGAATGGGAACACCCAACAGGCCCCGGACCCGAGGCAGGGACAACCAGTTCCCAAATACACCAGGGGCACAAACTTGGGGACTGGCTGTCACAGCTAAACTGAGTCCCTCGTCGGATGGACTGGGTAGTTGAACTAGCCAGAATTTCGTCAGAGACTGGTTGGCTACCCGCGTTCACCTGACTTACACGGTGTACAGGTGAACACCAGTTAACCAGCTTAACCAACCGGTTTTCTCGCGGAGGTCTGTCTGTCTATGTCTCTCCGTCTGTCTGTCTGTCTCTATTTCTATTCATTTGCATGTCTATTTGTCTATATGCGTTCCTGTCTGTCTGTCTGTCTGTCAGTCTCTTACTCTCTCTCCGTGTAGATCTGTTTTCATCTATCTATCTGTTTGTTTGTGAATCTGTGTCGTCTGTTTGTTTTTGTCTATCTCTTTGTCTCGCCCGCATGCACACACAGAGGCACGCACGCACGCACACACGCACGCACGCATGCATGCACGCACACACGCACGCACGCACGCACGCACGCACGCACGCACGCACGCACGCACGCACGCACGCACGCACGCACGAACGCACGCACACACACACACACATCATGCCAAAGTACGGCCGTTATCGAGGCACCGTTTTCCTGAATGCACGCTGACCGACTCATTGCCCGGAGTCCTGTGACCTTTGACCCCGGGGACCCTGACAGACCTGCAGGCTGCAGCTGTGCATGTCTGGCACTTCATTGCCTGGAGTCCTTGACCTCTGACCCCGGGGACCCTGACAGACCTGCTGCTGTACATGTCTGGCCCTTCATTGCCTGGAGTCCTGTGACCTCTGACCCCGGGGACCCTGACAGACCTGCAGGCTGCAGCTGTGCACAATTCAAGAATTTTCCTTTTGTGGTGCTTCATTGTCTACGAAAAAATCTCTCTCTCTCTCTCTCTCTCTCTCTCTCTCTCTCTCTCTCATATGTTTTTTTTTCGCGGTTTAATTTGTAGAATTCATTAAATAAACAACACATAGAAACAAGTACGGCTTGATTGTAGAATTAAAACTCCACGCATGCATTACCTTTCGTAATTCAGGACGGAAAACAAAATCCTTCTTCGTATTTCTTGCTTTTCTTGTTTTGTTTCTTTTTGTTTTCCTTTTGCATTAAGCCAGGTTTAATCAGACTGAATGCATTAAAAACATCCATTGATATTTACTGCTGTCCATCCCAGGAAAAGCTACTTGGGCGAGACTGTCCGCTTTCTGATATTTTGCAACTGCAATCATGATATTTCAGTTTCAAAATCCAAACTCATGTCTTCCAAGGCTGTAAGCTGTCAGCCTCCTCTTCCTCCCTTTTCCTTCTTTTTCCCCTTTTTTTTCCTCTTTCCTTCTCATCCCCTCCCTTCCTCCCTCGCTTCCCCCTCCCCCTCTCTTCCCCCGTCCCGTTTTTGAACTGAAACCGTTTATTGTCAAAAGTTATTTGCTCTTTTTCACTATCTTTTTTACGATGTTACAATTAAAAAAGGAGCCTTTCACGTAGATCAGTTTTTTTTTCAAACAAAACTGTGATATCATATCCATACCCATATCGAAATTTGCGTATTACCATTTTTGTGATCAAAATTTGTATGGTTTACAAATTTCACAAACGGGCATTTTACATCATTCGGTTTATATCCAAAAAGTGCATTTGTCTCCTGCAAGGAAATTTTCTTATTTGTTTGTTTAAATATGTATCCACTACAGTCCTTCCATACTTTTTTACTTTTTGGCACCTAAAGAAAAAATGTTCAATGTAGTCATTTTCATTACAGAAAGAACACTTGATGGAATTCTTAATCCCCATTTTGAATAGCAGAATATTGGTTGGATAGATGTTATGAAGAAGCTTCCAATGTAGTAGTCTCAGTCTTTCTTCTTTAGTGCATTTATCTGCAATTAATATCTCTCTCTCTTATGTTAAAACTTATGCAAAATGCATCAGATTTTAGTTTCGTGTTGTTTGTATGGAGAATACCAGACTCCCAAAGAAAGCCTATATGTTGCTTCATCTGCACAATCAACATTATATTACCTGGACGACAATGTTTGCTATGTACTTTATAGATTCGGGTTTGGGAATGTGTATGGGAAATGCAAAGTGTTGGTAATGTGAAAGCTTTCATTCTAGAATTTAAGAAACGTTTAAGTGATTGTTTCATCCAAGACTGGCATTCAGCTATTGAATTACATGAGTTGTATCATGTTTATCGGTCATATAACCAGTCTCTTGTTCAAAGTCACTACCTCTGTGTAATTAAATATGTTAACATCCGCAGGTTACTTTCAAGTTTCGGTTAGGAATGTCGCCATTACGATGCCACTTTTTACAATATACTGATCGCAATAGAAACCATGACATTTTCTGTCCACACTGTAAGGAAGCACCGGAAACTGAGCTTCATTTTCTACTGGTTTGTCCTTTGTACAAGAAAATGCGCTTTGAGTTGATTCCAGCTAAATATTACAAACACCCTTCTCTATTCAAAATGTCCATGCTGCTAGCTGTTCTGTTCTATTGAGACTACTATCACGGGTGTTGGGAATTTCATTTATAGAGCAATGGCTGTTAGGAACGGAGTAATTAATGCTGCAGGTGCTTCATGAATGTCTTCTTTGTTAAATGTGAACACCAGTTAAGAGTGGTTTGTACCGATTTATTTTGATCCTATTCACTCACTTTGATATGGGCCTGTGGCCTGTCAAATAAAATATTTTGAGTTCTGAGTTTCTCTCTCTCTCTCTCTCTCTGAATTTTTTTTTCATTCCAGACACGGAATTGTGCTTCAAAAACTAAAACAAAATGAACGACAAAATAAAAAACATACTAGAAAAAACACAGCTTGATGCAGTTTTTAGACTCTAATCACAACATTTGTCTGTTAGGAGAGAGAGAGAGAGAGAGAGAGAGAGAGAGAGAGAGAGAGAGAGAGAGAGAGAGAGAGAGAGAGAGAGAGAGAGAGAGAGAGAGAGAGAGAGAGAATACGACCGCAAATATGATTACGAATACGACTTTTAATATAAGCTGAAAGCTTTTTTTTTACCCTATGTCCTCAAAAGAATAAAAAAAAAACGAATTAAAAATACAGAGTATGAACACCTACATAGAGCGTAATCATCACAGGCGAACCAGAAAAAAAGTATGCACACATATGTAAAATACTGTAAATCAAGATGGTTCGAAACATTTATTTGAAATCGCATATCACTTTCTTTCTACACACACACACACACACACACACACACACACACACACACACACACACACACACAGGCACGCACGCACGCACGCACACACACACGTACGCGCGCGCACACGCACGCACGAACGCACGCGCACGCACACGAGAGAGCACGAGAGAGCAGCACGAGAGAGGAGAGAGAGAGAGAGAGAGAGAGAGAGAGAGAGAGAGAGAGAGAGAGAGAGAGAGAGAGAGAGATCCTGTTCCTGTTCCAAGCCGCCCCTAACACAGCCACGCCCCAGCCAGCCATTACCGTTGATGGAGTCGAACTGAAGTGCGTGGAGAACTTCAAATATCTGGGCAACATTATCTCTGCAGATGGTTCACTGGACAAAGAGATCATGTCTAGGATCCAGAAAGCCAACCACGTTGAGAGTGAAGGTCCCCCAGCAGAAAGTCATAAGACCGTCTACAAAGCTTAAGATCTACAAGGCTGTAGTCCTTTCTTCACTACTGTATGGATGTGAAACGTGGACCCTGTATCGAAAGCATATCGAGCAGCCAGAACAGATTCATACGCGATCGCTATGCATGATTATAGGTATTGGCTGGCACGACAAAGTCTCAAATCAATAGGTGATGGACAAAGCTGACTTGACAAGCATGGAGTCAACGTTGCTGAAGGCTCAGCTACGCTGGACTGGGCAGTCATCAGAATGGACGACAGCCGCATGCCCAGACAACTGATGTATGGTGAGCTCAAGGAAGGATCACACAGACAGGGAAGGCCCACACTGAGATAAAAAGATAAAAAGATACCCTTAGCAGCAATCTCAGATGGTGTGGCATCCAGCCTCGCGAGCTCGAAATCCTTGCTGCTGACAGATCATCTTGGAGGTCCCTCACCTTCAAAGCAACAGCTGGCTTCGAAGAGGACAGAAGACTGCGCGTCTCACCGCTGCAAGGGACAGACCACACAGGTCCTTGTCCTCCTCAGTCCCAAACTCAGACCATCGATGTGTCATCTGTGGGCGCCTGTGTATTTCCAGCTTCGGGCTGCCGTCACATGCGCTGTCATCGTCATCGCTGATTACACAGACCATCGTCTTCGTCGGCTCCCGACGGACTGCTACTACTATCACAATGAGGGCAGTGGTGACGGCACACTGCCTGATTGGCTTAAACAATTCATTCTAGACTTGAAGGAGGGGAGAAACGAAACATTTACATTAAAGCGGCTGACACACGAGCCTCCCCGCCCCGTACGCTCGGAAGTACCGGTCGAACCCGATCCCAAACGTAGCGTCTGTCATAGTAAACGTACATCTCAAAACGACTTCGACATCCAGTTAAACCCGACCGTTCGATGTATACCGTGATCTATTCGAAATGGACAGTTAGTATCCTCCAACCAATCAATGCTCAGCATTGAGCCAACACCCATGGCACAAGTAAACATGGCGTCGTCCTGCAAGGCGATCAGACTGTCCGATTCGGAGACCAAACATTTGATTGAATTGTTCCAAGGCCATGATGTGCTTTGGAATGTCAACTCAGAAACATTATAAGAATCTAAATATTCGAGAAAAAGCTTCGTATTCAGTTGTACAGTCCTTTGAAGCGGCATGTTGGATCAAACTCGGTTTTAAAACTATCGTGAAGCACTCCGTCCGTTCGACACTGACTGGTCGGACCGCACAGGTTCAAACGTTTCGTCTCAACTGTACGGACGAAAAGGCTCGTGTGTCAGCAGCTTTAGTTGAGGAGATGATAACTGTCTCCATATAGTGCATACATTTAACGACTGTTTTTCCATATTAAGTGCATGCAGTTATGACTGTCGACTGTTTCCATATTTAGTGCATGCAGTTAATGACTGTCTCCATATTTAGTGCATGCAGTTAATGACTGTCTCCATATTTAGTGCATGCAGTTAATGACTGTCTCCATATTTAGTGCATGCAGTTAATTACTGTCTCCATATTTAGTGCATGCAGTTAATGACTGTCTCCATATTTAGTGCATACAGGTAATGACTGTCTCCATATTTAGTGCATGCAGTTAATGACTGTCTCCATATTTAGTGCATGCAGTCAAGGTCTGTCTCCATATTTAGTGCATGCAGTCAATGACTGTCTCCATATTTAGTGCATGCAGTTAATGACTGCCTCCATATTTAGTGCATGCAGTTAATGACTGTCTCCCTATTTGGATACACAGGTGAATCCTGCACACACAGGGCAGGTAACTGGAAGGGAATCCAAACCCTGGAGCCATACGTTACCACAAGACCTTGCACATCTCCGAGCTGGACGACATGACGAGCTGCAGACCATTGTCAGGACGTGACACGACACTGGCCCATGTTGAGACCAGCTAGACCATTGTCAGGAAGGGGGAAACAACACTGGCCCATGTTGAGACCAGCTAGACCATTGTCAGGAAGGGAAACAACACTGGCCCATGTCGACACCAGCTAGACCATTGTCAGGAAGGGAAACAACACTGGCCCATGTTGAGACCAGCTAGACCATTGTCAGGACGTGACACGACACTGGCCCATGTTGAGACCATCTAGACCATTGTCAGGATGTGACACGACTGGCCCATGTTGAGACCAGCTAGACCATTGTCAGGAAGGGAAACGACACTGGCCCATGTCGAGATCAGCTAGACCATTGTCAGGACGTGACACGACGCGCTGACCCATGTGGAGATCAGCTAGACCATTGTCAGGAAGGGAAACAACACTGACCCATGTCGGCATCAGCTAGACCATTGTCAGGGAGGGAAACAACACTGGCCCATGTCGGCATCAGCTAGACCATTGTCAGGGAGGGAAACAACACTGGCCATGTCGGCATCAGCTAGACCATTGTCAGGGAGGAAAAACAACACTGACCCATGTCGGCATCAGCTAGACCATTGTCAGGGAGGGAAACAACACTGGCCCATGTCGGCATCAGCTAGACCATTGTCAGGGAGGGAAACGACACTGGCCCATGTCGGCATCAGCTAGACCTTGTCAGGGAGGGAAACAACACTGGCCCATGTCGGCATCAGCTAGACCATTGTCAGGGAGGGAAACGACTCTGGCCCATGTCGGCATCAGCTAGACGGGCAACAATCAAACCGCGGGGCAGAAAGCTAGAAAAAGGCCAAGAAGAGGCTGACAGAAGGACAAAGGGGGATAACAATGTCAGGAGCTGACTAAACCAGTGCTTTGTTCGTCCTTAGGTTGCAGAGAATCGGAGCAGGCATTGTCCGTGAGTCAGCAGCGTAGTCTGAACAACTGCATGGGTTGAGAGATACACACAGCAAGACAAGTGACATATGACACAGGAACACATGGGTTCGTAGACCAATTCCTGTGGGGGTGTCTAATATAAGAGCAGGTCCTCACTTCATAATCAGTTTATTTTACTTTAATTTAATGTTTCATTAAATGTCTTTTTGTTTTCTTTTGGATTGCTTGATGATCTGCCTTCCTGAAACATGAACTTTGATTTTAACATTCTCAACACTTTGTCTTCCAGTGCTTTCTGTCGTTTCTGCATGACCACAGTCCACAAGCAGAGAAATGGGTTGAGAGCAGAGCTGAGCGGTAATCCGAAAACCACCACAGCAGCGTCATGGATGTTCTTTAATGCTGAAATACCCTGTGCAGTCATCACCTTAGCACAGCCCAGAATCAGCCAGCTTGTGCTGTTTGTGATGGCCACTTTTCGCATGAGATACATTGCAGAATACACAGACCTTGATGAGGATTCCAGCATGATTCTGTATTTAGGTGTTCGTCTGTAGATCACAAACTGGCCAACCATTATTGCTAAGTAGATCATTAGGTTGGCAGTCACAATGATATTTGAACATAGGAAATCGTGGTTAAGCTCATATTGATTAATTAATGGCATGCGGCACAGACCTGATCGGCCATGAAGTCTCCAGTGTGACAACCCAGGGAGAAATGGTATCAAGGACACCAGGGTTCCAGCACACCATGGTACTAAGGACGCTGATGCCAATGAAACTGTTTTCCGTGTGTATGAATCTTTACCAAAGCAAACGATAATCATGTGATCGAAAGTAATGAACCCAATGATAAAGACTGACGCCTCACAAGACAGATCGAAAAGAAACTTGGCCACCCTACAAGGTAGGCTGTTGATCCATGTCTTTTCACAGCGGATGTAGCTACCATTGAATACTTCATTGGCTATCGCAACAACAATACTGACGTGATAACCCATACAAGATGTAGCAAGCAGGAAATTAGCGATCATCAACAAATCACTTTCAAGATTCTATTCATTGCCAGTAAACTGACAAAGCAAATCAAGTTTCCAAATGTGGCACATACACTGACCATCCAGACGAAAACTCTGTGCAGTTCAGTTGGCATCAGATGTGTGCATGATGGAAGTACAGTGCTTGGGGCCAAACATCGTAGTTTTCCCGACTGTTTTGGAAGTAAGTTGTCACAACAGAACCTGTAATTTGAAGCATATATACTTTGTAAACGATCAGACTCCGATAACAAATTCAAAGGGAAGTCTTCAATTGGGTTAAATGTAATGTCCACCTCACGCAGACGTGGCATGTTTTTAAAACCCCAAGATCCAATGATTTTTAATGGAGGAAAAAGAGAAATTTAAATGATTGACATGAGGCAAGTACACTGACAAATCTGTATTCAGTACATTAAGATTAGTTTCTGATATATCTATCCGCATTAGTGAGTAATGAATTCGTTTGGTGACTTTGTTTACTGTATTTGACATTATGGGGTTTCTCGCTAATTTAAGGGTTTTCAAATTATGTAGGTCTAGAAAATCAGCCAAGTCAATATATCTTAAATAGTTATTAGCAAGATCAACATACTGCAAATTGAGAAGCTGTATGTTTGATATATTAGAAATAAGGCAATGAGACAAAGTAAGGCGTACAAGATAGATATTTGTGCTGAATTTCTTCAATGGCATGCCTGATCCTGTGGCGTCCACGTGTCGGAGCTGTGGGAAGAGACCAACAGGGAACGTGTGTCCGCAGAGGAAGGAGTGGCCTTGACACAGACAGCCTTCAGGACACGACAGATCGCAAAGCACTTCGTCTTCTCGTCGTGGGCACTGCCCCCAGCCGTCACACAGATGATCTCCATGGAGACAAATTTTAGATGCTTGACACTGGAACAATCCAGGACATCGAACCTCATCGCAGTCTTGTTCATCCTCTCCATGAACACAGTCAGACAATCCATTGCAACGAGTGTAGACAGGAAGACAGTACAGCCACTCAGAAGGGCAACGATAATGTGTGTCAGAACAAGGTTCTTCAGTGTCCATCGTCTGTTGTGTAAAGTAACCAGTGCCATCCAGATCAATGTGGAACCGCTGCTTCATCTTCACATCTCTGAGCTGAATGCAGTATGGGCAGGAAGCTGAATCATCTCTCTGGCAAAAAGCCTCATCAGAATCCTCCACACAGTCCGAGTGTTCATTGCAACGCTGACTCTGCTCTATACACTGACCAGGAGAACACTGAAAGCCTTGACAAGGAGGATGTACACAAAACGACTCATCACTATTGTCTGAACAGTCCTTTCTAAAGTCACACACCAAAGTGTGGTGAATTAATTTGACATCATCGCCACACGTGAACACGTCACGTGCACATATAACATTTCTGTCAGCAGATGATAAAAGTGTTGCCCAGTTCAACAGACGCATTGAGTGATGGAAAAACCTTTAGAGTGATAGAAGTCCCCACAGACACTGTCGGAGTGACAATACAAAAAATGAGTGGATCACATGACTGTGTGAACAAACCAGTAAGCTCTGCCTAGTTTGTGTGAAGGTGGATGGGGTAGACTCAGACTGGGTGGGCCCAGTGTGAAGAGAGAAACACACCAGCTGGATGTAATTTAAACTGGCACAACACTGCTTCTACTATTTCAAGTTTTTCTTGCTGCAAACCAAATGCTGACCAGATTCCATGATTAGCCATTCGTGAAACAATGGGTGTGGTGTATATAGAATATCTCAAGTGATTCATGTTGTAGATCATAGTATTGTCAAACCATCTACGAAAATGACTGTATACAAAAGGTAGCAAGGACCAGCCTGATGCGTAGCCCACAATCAACCTCAAAATAAAAATAACTAATATAAATCCACACAGCATCTTCTACTTCTTCTTTAGTTTTTACAGAAGCCATTTGCAGACCATATTTCTGACATTCATAGGACACAAGAGCAACATCTATAGGAATGTGTGGCACGACGAGTTTGAAACATTTCTTATTTGAAGCCACCATTCCCTGACACGCGACACTGCTGAAGGGGCAGTGTTCTGTTTCGTCCCGCCCATCCTCACACTCTGTCTTCAGGTTACACTGCAGAAAGTCATGAAATTTGGGGTAATTTATCACCGAGCAGTTCAACAACCCGCTGGGCAATTTATAGGGGTGTCCAGAGACACAGAAAGCACAAAAGGCCATTTTGACAAAATTTAGGGTGTAACGATCGTGCGTGAAGTAAATTCTGATGTACGCGGCAACAAATAATGACGCTGGTATGGAACGTTCAGTGCACACACAAGCACCGTGTTCAGGAGATGTATGATGCTTCCTATAAGTCACTTGTAGCTCACTTCCGTGAGGACAAGTCTGAAGCCTATATGACTGCTGAACACTTACCATGATAACACATCGAGAGTGCAATGTCAGTTCTGTACTGAAGGAAACAGAGTTATCCACGTATGGTATAGTTATGTATCCAGAGTATTCTGTAATGTACTGCTCAAATAGATTGTTATACTTTACTGCTTGAAAGTTGATTGCAGCAACTGATTTGTTCCTGATCATTATCCACATTGAACTGGAAGATGACTGAAAAAACACATTTTGAAGACTATGATAATCACACGTTACTCCCTTATAAAAACCCCAGTGAGGCTTTCCCTAACGTAAAATCTCCATATCTCACAGTCACTGAAATGCCCAAACGGCAGCTGTTGAATATGAGCACGCACAAACATACCGCGTGTCAGCGTCACGTGCAAGTTACAGTAATCATTGGAACCGTCACACATCCCATACATCACTCCCTGGTTGCTGTAAACTGATGCTTCAGGGTGTTGAAGTCACAGTCAGACATATTTGTCTGCAGAAATGTTGTGTCTGTATCGTTTCGTTTCGTGAGATAGTCTGCACCGGGACAACGGTCAGCGATCCTGACAGACAAAGGGAGTGGTGTGTCTGTTGGCGCTGCGGCTTGTGCTGAACTCTGCACAGAGAAAAAAGTCTGTAATGCATCAGACAGACCCGGAAAATGACCTACAGCACACACTGCTGATGTTTGTCTCATCTACTGGATACAAAGCCGCCTGCAATTCTACTGCTGCTTAATCTGTTGATTAATTTCACTCTGGTCGATTTTGTTGCCTGTTTTCTCTGAATTATAAGGCACACCTTTACCCTGTCTTTGCCCCCTTTTGTCACTCTCCCTGTGAATTATAAGGCACACTTTACCCTGTTTACCCTGTCTTCCCCCCCTTTTGTCACTCTCCCTCTGAATAATATTATAAGGCACACCTTTACCCTGTCTTCCCCCCCCTTTTGTCACTCTCCCTGTGAATTATAAGGCACACCTTTACCCTGTCACTTCCTTCCTTCTGTCTTTGTCTCCCTCCCTGAATTATAAGGCACACCTTTACCCTGTCTCCCCCCCTTTTGTCACTCTCCCTGTGAATTATAAGGCACACCTTTACCCTGTCTTTTCCTTCCTTCTGTCACTCTCCTTCTACATTCCCCCCTCCTTAGATACACACAGGCTTTGTACTTCACTTTGTTTCTCACTGTTCTGCCCTTTATTCATTCAGTCTCCATGCTAGTTTTCACCCTTCCACTCTTTCCTCTTCCTCCATGTTCTTCTACTCTGGGTTTTTTTTTTTCGTCACGTTTTTTCCTGTTGATTTCCTCCTTGTCCTGTTGATTTGCTCTTTGTCCTGTTGATTTGCTCTTTGTCCTGTTGATTTGCTCTATGTCCTGTTGATTTGCTCTTTGTCCTGCTGATTAGCCCTTTTTCCCCTCCACTTTTCATCTGGTTTTCTTTTGCTATGACTTCCTTCTTTCTTTTTCAGTTCCTTTTCTTAACTGGTCTGTTCTACCTGCAACACTTCTTCAGTTCGTTTTCTCCGCTTTGTTCTCTCCCGCTCCCCCTCCCCCCCCCCCCCCCCCTTCCTACGGTAATTATGGGGCAAATTCGCACAAACAGACCTGAAAAAGGTCAAAAATGGTATATATAATTCAGATTTGCATTCCAGGTTCTTATATTCATCATGTTTTTTTTCGGGTGATACACAGAGACAGCAGGCTGGGCAGGGAGACAGCCAGCCCACACAGCTGTGCATTTCCACCTGTCCCTTCGCCTTCAGAGCTGAGCAGTGTGAGGGTCAGACCTTGGCAGTACTCTCACAGACTTTCAGGCATCAGGCGAATTGTGGTAGTGCTGTGAATCGAAACTTCTGTCTCTCTGCCCAGTCTGTGGTGGTGGTGGTGGTGGTGGTGGTAGTGGTGGTGGTGGTGGTGGTGATGGTGGTGTGGTGTGTGTATGTGTGTGTGTGTGTGTGTGTGTGTGTGTGTGTGTGTGTGTGTGTGTGTGTGTGTGTGTGTGCGCGCGCTGAATTTTGGTGCATTTTAACACAATGCAGAATATACTTGGTTCTTTTTTGCACTCCAGTTCTTATGTGATTTGTGAATGCTCATAATGCTTTATAAATTATAAAACTAAATATTTGTGATCCCGATTCTGTTAAAAAAATGTCTTTTATAAGACATGGTGTGATGTGTGCATTGCCGCTGTCAAAAATCCTTTGCATTGAATCTAGTAGGAACTCTTTGGGTCAAATATACGGGCAGTTCGCAGTTCTTTGAATCGAATCTACTTGGAGCTCTTTGCGTCAAATCTATTAGAAGTGTTTGAAAACAGCATCAGAAATTGATTTCTACAGTGAGCAAAAGCTGCCTATGAATAACATCATAAATGTTGCTTCAAGAGTAGACAGGCAGGTTTAGACACCCTGAGTTCACAGTAGGTAGTCAGCGATTGTTAATGTGGATACGAGCCAAGTCCTCAAATTTTGGTAAAACGATTAAAAAAAACATGTACACATGTGTTAATTGTCAGTGCATTGGCTGTCACTGGCCACGTTGTAGCTAACAGGTGAGTCTCATTAATGTAATTTCAATGTAAGCA